>JAEQBH010001744.1:0-149205 GCA_016808115.1 Tetrastigma voinierianum | reverse complement strand
AATGAGCTCATAAATGATGACCAATGATTGTAAAGCCCATTCCCTAATATATGCTACATGAGGCTTGTCAAAATATTTGATTACACATGAATTTCTTTTTTATACATATATTTTTATTTTTATTTTTAATATTGGATTATAGTTCACAGCAGTGTCTTCGATTCAGTGATTTTAATCTCTTTATCTACAGTCAGACTCCTGTTGTGAAGAAAAAACAGACGGTACTGCCTAATATACTTCCAAAAGGTTGGGTTTGACACAATGGGCTTATACACGCTTATTTGATCCCCAACGGGCTTGATCTCTGAGTCATTTTGATTTGAGTTACCAAGGATTCTTTGTTTACAAAATGCAGGAAGACATAGAAAGGACCAAAGGTCTCAAGATCATCAAGAGGACCAGGTGTTACCCAACATATCATGGTATCACTACTTGCCATTGCCATTGCCATTGAGCAGTCCATTTGTAGCATTGCTCTTGAAATTGTTGAAAATGATTGTGAGTTATAGGGGGTAAAATATTTTGCTTTTGCAGAAATTCTGGGTTTTCACCCAGAAGTCGGCTATTTACTAAAACAATATTTGATGTTTGTTTGCCAAGTTTTGAAGAATTGATTTTTTCTCATAGGTGCGATGGGATTTTTCCTTCTTGTGTATAGGTGTAGACAGAGGCATGAATAATATTTTTACATAAATTGGCTATGATCCATTGAAGTGAATAGGGCGATATCTTCAAAATAATTAGATTATCCTGCTCTGTTGAATGGTTCATATTCAATGTTGGAACTATTGGGTCTGTATTCTACATTGCTATTCAATATAGAGTATGATTCATATGAAATTTAGAGGGGAACTATTTGAGAAGAAAATTAACTAAGGTGTGCATAGAATCAGCACAGAAGGCATTCGATAGATTGGCCTGTCAAAGGAAGACGGAAAAGAAAACAGAGCATTCAGTAAAATTTGTGATAGGAGGATCTTAGCAGATATCCCTGTCTCGTCTTGGGTTTTTTCCCCCAAATTAAGTTGACTTTATTTATTTATTTTCCATTTTGGTTGAAGCATGCTTTCTTGCCGATTGTATAAATTTTGTGACCATTATTTGATATATATAATTTTTTTCTTTCTCAACAGGTAAGGGGAAGTTTGGA
The DNA here is from genome assembly GCA_016808115.1 of Tetrastigma voinierianum. Classification (NCBI taxonomy): domain Eukaryota; kingdom Viridiplantae; phylum Streptophyta; class Magnoliopsida; order Vitales; family Vitaceae; genus Tetrastigma; species Tetrastigma voinierianum. The sequence goes on along the minus strand of JAEQBH010001744.1, from coordinate 148,055 downwards.
AGATAAATCCTAAGAAAATGGAGGTATATGGAATCAAGACTGGATCTGACTGTATTCTTTGACATTTTTCCAAATTTGAATACCCATCTAGTTCTTATTCTTCATTTGATGCAGACTAGTGAGAAGAACTCGGGCTGGGAAGACCTAATTTTCATTCCACCTGGTAAAAGCCACTCTCAACATATTCAAGAAGTGGCAAAAAGGTGATATATTGGAACCATAATTTCCACTGACCATCAAATAGCATGTTGCGATGTTTCTACCAAAGGTTAGCCTTCCTGAGTAATCAGACTATCTTTCTTTTAATAGTCTTTCCTAAACAGATGAACTGATGCTAAATATACTTGAGGTATGTAGACACAGAGTATATGCTCCTTTGATTTGGCTTGAGAAAATATATTTGTTTTTCAGGTAACAGCCTGAGTGGATCAAAGATACAGAGCTGGGCTGCCTTAGATTAAAGAAGGAACTGTAATCGAGAATGAGACAGCTAACAAGTGATTCAGCATAAAGGCTATGCAATGCCTATGTTGGGATATCCATGGGAACCTGATACACTTATGTGTAGAGATTCATCATTTTTTATACAATCTGTTCTTTTTAATGGTATATGAGGAGGGATTAATCAGCTTATAAAAGTAGCAACGCCTTTGCACTACATTAATTATCATATATTCTACTTACATATGGCAAGCCCAAACCCAATCTGAGACCGTAATGATTGACAAACAAGAAGTCGGCCAGCGTGATCCTTAAATCATGACATCATTTTTCGGTCATCAAATGTATTTTCCTTCCATTAAATCTTGGGCTCACGAGTTCTGCTGGAAATGAATATACATCAAGGCTCTCATTGTAGTGTTAGGGTTCAATGGGCACTTTTAGACCTGATGAGCAGAAGCATGGTTAAGCAATTATTTAATGGTGTTTTCTTCACAAATCTCTGTTGTTGCATCTATGGTGTCGCAAATGGCATTGGAATATTACATGAAGAGGGCTAAGGATTATTTGGAATCGAATAAAGAAATGCACATTGGTTGGCATGGGGGTGTTTTTCTCCTGAATTCTACAGCAGCACCTCATTTAAATGTACTGTGACTTTACTTATTAACGTTTCAGGGTGAAGCGTGGAATTAATTCCTGTTTCACCAAATTTTGAGATGGAAGCCATAATGGTGGGGTTAAGGGCGGCTATCAAGTTCAAAATTGTGATTTCTGTCCTTTGTGTTATTCGTCGGGGAAGAGTGAACGCAGAGAACAACCTAATTAACTGATGGCCGCATTGCAATGGTTGTCACATCGGTTGATGTTGAGGCTGTAATCTATTCTTTATTTCTAAAACGTTCAAACTAAAACCGATGGCAACATGTTTTGCGTAAGCCATGCTGATCTCTCCACCTTCAATTTTTTCCACAAGATCGACAGCTCACGATCTGTTGGGACTTGGGATGTTCCGCCCTGAACGTCAATTAAATCGTAATGGTTGACATTGAGCTTGATTGTGATTGCAACCACAATCTCCCGCATCTATCATGTAAAACATGAACCCGAATTAATTTGGTGAGGTGTGATCCGATCACCTAAACCTTTTTTTTTTTTAAAACTTTCAAAACTAATACTAAAAAGGAAAAAGTAAATTTTTGGCCAAAAAAATGAAAATAAATAAAGAAGAAAGGAAAACTGTTGGGACTTGCACCTTCGCAACGGATAAAAGCGACATTTGCCGCACGCAGGATATTGACAGTCCAACCAAAGAGAGTTGTTGGGGGGCCTGCTTTAGCGTAACCCTTAGGTCGCCCCTACTCAACCCCTAGGTCACCATACTACCCATGATTTTTCCTTAAATTACTTAAATACCGTAAGTATTTTACTCTGATAAGTGATAAGTGAAAGGGGAGGGGAGGGGCAATTCCATTTGGAGTGTAGAGAGAGAGAGAGTATGAAGAAAAAAGAAAGGGTGTATCAGGATTTCAAGGAAGAATACTCTAGAAATATTATGAACACCCAGCAGTAACATGAGAAAGAAGTAGAGTTTTTATTTGGTCGAAACCATGCTAGAGTACACAAAATGGAGCTGTCTAAGTGGCTTTTCTTGTTATCGTGAATTTGTGAATACTTCACTCAAATCTTTAGCCGCCGGCTCGTGCGAAACTCCAACAACAATATGTAAATCATGATAATCAACTAATCTATATATTAACGCGAGATAAAGAAATTAAGAAGCTGGCTATATAAATATAATGGTGTTGGAAGGAGTGTGTTCCGAAAATGCTGAACGCAGCTCCCTTCCAAAGGCTTTGGTTCTTAAAACCTGCTCGCCTCGCTTTTTCGTAATAGTCTATGCCGCCCTTTCTCCGGCCAAACTTGTCTCTACCTACGAAAATGCTGCTGCACTTGTCCGGTGCACTTGCGGAGTGCAATCACAAGGTAAGGTGAGCCGGTCATTATAACAGAGTGAGGGTTCTTAATTTACTCATGTTTTTATTTATTTGTTTGTTTGTTTGTTTAAGATTATGCGTTTGGGAATTGGGATGCCAAATTTGGTTTATCTTGAATTATATGTAGGTGGAGAAGGGGGTTAAGATGGAGGCAATTTTGGAAGAGAATCAAACAGATCAATTAGCCATGCCCGCCAAGAGGAAAATGGTGAAGAGCGAGAAACCAAGCTTCTTGAATGAAATGAGGAAAGGGATGAGGATAGGAATGGTGAACATGGATGACGAGGATGTGGGTGGAGTGGAAAGTTCATGGAGAAATCGTCTATGTCCATTCTCCTGAACAAGTCTCGGAGATGTTCAACTGGACAGATTTGTTCCCGGAGTGGATTGGATTGAAGGCAGAAGAGAAGGAGGTAATGTGTCCGGAGATACCAATGCCTGATTTCAGGCGGTACTGGATATGGACTTAATTGCGGCCAAATTTCCATGTAAGTACCCCAAGTAGGGGTGGCGGAGGGACGTGTTCAGGCTGCAAGTCCACCTAATAAAGGGCCAACTTGGCGGTGAAGAAAGGAGAGAGACTGGAATTGGAGTAATTAAATTGGTGTTTCTGAGAGGTGCAGGCCAATGATGGAGCTTTTAGGTGTGATGATTTAGTGAGACAAGAAGGGGATTGCTGGTTCTACCAACCGTCCGTTGCAAGGTTAGAGCACAAGGTTTCGTTGCCTGTTGGCTCCTGCCAATTGGCTTTGCCTCTATGGGCAAAAGGTACGGACTGCATCATCATATTCACTAATTTATTTTAGCTTCAATTAATCACTCTTCTCCTCTTTGGTTTTTTAATTGTTGTGTATGTGGGTGCACAATGGTTGTATCACCCATAATGTTTTGAAAATCGGATTTATGATTTAATAAAAAAAAAATTACAGATCTAGCGACTAAAACTACTGGTTGAACTGGATCAAAACATAACTTAAAACAATAGTGTTAAACATATTGGGTAGATGGGTGGAGAAAAGTGGACTGAAAGATTAGAAAATAAACAAGTAACCAAAACCGGTTGCTTCTGTTTTACAATTTCGCGCCAGGTAGGGGTCGAACCTACGACTTTCTGCTTAGGAAACAGACGCTCTATCCACTGAGCTACAGGCGCTTGGGTGTCGATTTAAATCTCTAGTATTTATTTGAATATTAATTAATACGTGATTCCACCAGGGGTGGACAAGGTATTTGATCCGTCGAAGATGAAAGCAGACACGAGGAGGAGGACTGTTAAACGAGAAGCATATGCCACAGTTCTACATTCTTCCGATACCTACGTTTGTGGAGGAATCACTCTGGCCCAGAGTCTCCTTCAAACAGGCACCAAACGCGACCTTATCCTCCTCCTGGACCGCTCCATCCCTGTCTCCAAACGCAACGCCCTCGCTGCTGCTGGCTGGCAGATCCGACTCCACATCAGCGAATCTGAAACCCTAGGAGCTGAGAAAGACACCTTACAATGAGTACAACTAGTAAGTTCAGGTTATGGCAGCTCACTGAATACGACAAGATCATCTTCATCGACGCCGACATCATCGTTCTCCGCAATCTCGATATCCTCTTCCACTTCCCTCAGATGTCCGCCATCGGCAACGACGGCTCCATCTTCAATTCCGGCATCATGACCATCGAACCTTCCAATTGCACTTTTCGGATCCTTATGAGTCATATCAAAGACATCGTTTCCTACAACGGCGGCGACCAAGGTTTTCAACGGAAATTCGTCTGTGGCATCGGTTCCCCTAAGAGAGCCAATTTCCTCAAGAATTTTTGGTCCAACAGTACAGTCAGCTGCGGAAGAACTAGCTACTGGTTCAGATCCGCCCAAGCTTTACTCCATACATTATTTAGGGCTAAAACCCTGGCTTCGCTACAGGGACTACATTGTAATTGGGATATAGAGAACCAAATTGTGTATGCGAGTGATGTGGCCCACCACAGATGGTAAAGTTCCACGACGCCATGGATGAGAGCTTGCAGTTTTTGGCATTGTCGAGCGGGAGAAAAATTGAGTTGGCTCGAAAGAACAGCTGGAGGAAAAAGGATTACTCTTAACCAGCATTGAGGATCAACGCTACTGATCCCAGACGATTTCTTTGATTCATGATTTATACTTTTATTTTTTTATTTTTTTTTTCATTATATACATATATATACAGTGGATTGTGTACTTATGGTTTTTCTTCTATATAATTTATGTGAATAGAAGTTCCACAAAAGATTTCCGCAGCCACAAACCAAAAAGAAAAAAAGAGGGAACATACATGGTCCCAATAATAAGGTAGCCGTTGCTTTTTGTTTCTTTTTCTAACCCCACTTTTATGATTGTAATCCCCCCAGCTATGGAGTTCAATATCGGGAGGTGGGCCGGGTGATTGATTGATTGTGCAAAAGAAAAGCAAACTTGGTGCAAACCAAAGAGTGATGATTATGATTCATGAAAGTAACGCAGAAAGTGAAATATGGTTGGCCGATCAAATTAACCAAAGTTACTTAGGTACACCTGCCACCAATTCTATATTTCTATCTCACTCGGCATATTCCCTTTTAAGCTTTGCAGAACAATATATCACTTATCCCTCTTCACTTCGGTTTTTATTTTTATTTTTATACCAATCTGGATTTGGGTTTACAAAATATAAAATGTGTGGTTTTGAAAAATACTGAAAAATCAAAATAGGTTTTGATACTTGTATCAGTGTTGACTTTTTCAGTCTCATCTATCTCTTTAAATGATGTTTTTTCTATCAATACTGGGCTGAAGCTTCTTGGAGTCGCTGAACCGGTCCGTCGGGTCGAATCGATGTACAACCTGTAACCTGCACAGAAATGATCGTCCTGTGACCTACACCGAAAGGGGGGGGTCCGGTGGGGGTGTGCCGGTCGCCTCTCCGATGCCTAAGTCAGTTTCTTTCTTATGAAAATGAAAAAGATCAATTGTTGATGGCGTTATGACTGCGTATCTTTCTTCGGTGGAATTGCTCGGTATATATTATGCGTGATCACGATAACTTTTTCTCGTTGGGACGGCCGATACAAATTCTCTCCTAATCAGAGCAGGAACTTCTTTTCCTTATCAAGCAAATTAATATTGCGAAATAATTGCGGAAATATAATCGCGATCCTTCTTCCTTAATGGTTAGATATTTGACGCTGGCATTTTTCGGCTTCATTTCTACATTTCCACTGGGCAGGACAAACGCTTTTATCCCTCACACTGCCCAATTTACGCTTACTACCACACCTTCGAAAGAGAACTCAAACGTCATCGCGGCCTAGCCCTCACGATGCCAACCCGCTTTTAAGCCTTTACTGATTATTGTTTTTCGCTCGTATCCCGCTTACGACTGATTTTTTACACTATCACATTTTTATTATCTTCCTTCTTTATAGATGCAATTCAAGTGTCATAAAATTGTAAGTAAATAATATTACTTTCTTTTTTCTTTATATTTATAATAATTATTGTAATTTAAACTTTAATATATGATTATAGGATTACAGATTTATTTTTTGATTCTAAAAAACTGAAAAACCAACATATAGTTAACCCAAAAAGTTAATTGTAAATATTACTTAATGATACTAATAATTAGATTTATTGTTTTTTTTTTCTTTTTCACAGGGTGCGGGGTGGGTGTTGAATTTACAATTGGGCATTGGTATGGATTTAGGCCCAAATGAAATAATATGTTCGGCTTAATGATTGACAATGGAGTAGCTAAGCCCAAGTAGAACCCATGAACCTCCGGAAAATCCCGTCCGGACAGGCCCCTTCAGTCCTGCTGCTTCATGGAAAAATACAGAAAAGTCAAAATAATTATTTGGAGACAAACTCCAAAATCGGGGCTCTTTCCACGACCAGAATCTGAAGCCCTTTCCACACGGGCACGGCCTCTGCTTCCTCGATCCAACGATTCTCAAATGTTACACACATGACACATTGGTTCCTGACGTAAGGCTGGCCCCACCTTCTTCAACGGTGCGGAAATTGCTATCCTACGCGCATGTACAAAATCAGACGGCTGTATTATTACTCCTGCAGAGAGCGAGTTCTGTTCACGCTCTCCAATGGCGAGTTCGGCCATGATTCCGCTGGGCGGTGACTTTTGTTCATTTTTTTTTTAATATCTTTAGAAAGAGCGGAGCTGAGCTCGCCTTCGTGAATCATCATCATCCAAAATTTAAAAACCACAATTAAAAAAGAAAAAGAAAAAAAGAGAACACGAAAATAGTGGAAGAAAAAATCTAACCTGAAGGAGAGAAGCAGAGATTACACAACTGATTTGTGCGTGAGAAGTTGTTGGCTCCACGCACGTGTACGGCCACCGCTGTTGTGTCTTTTCTATTTATATCTGTGATTTTCCACCTTAATATGAATCCTGAATTTAATTATAATCGTTGTTTTTTTTTTTTTTTTTTAATTTCAGAGAGCATTAATATGTTTCAATTTGTTCGGTTGTCTTTTTGTGTTCCGTTTCTCGTCAATCAGGTGCGTTTCTCCTATTTCTTTTTGGTTTGATCTTTGTTTGGACTTGACTGTTTTTATTCGTTGTAACTGAATCTGTAATTTAATTGGATGTGATTTATATTCTGATTGAACTGTACTATGAGTTTTGGGATGTCTTAAAGTTTGCTTTTTCGAATAAATCTTGAAGTTACGGGAAACGTGAAGGAATTTTTGGATTTGAAATATACCTTGAATTCCGGATGCTTGTATTGAGATTCATAATGAATTTTTCATTATTGGGGTCGAGCAATTCTGATTACAGTTCATCGCGAATCCGATTTTGATTTTGTTATTTCATTTCTTTTCTCGGTGTTATTGACTAGATTTTTCCAGAAAAAAGGAGTCTTGAGTTTTGAGTTTGAGCAAAAGCTAGATGGGCTAGTTGCTGTTGTCACATTCTATGTTTTCTTCTTCCTCAGAAATCTCTGCAGTCTAACGGGCTGTAGTGGTTTCTGACGATACATTCTCCTCCATGAGCTGTTGTTTACATAGATGATTAATCTAATTTGATTTGGGACAAAAATGTTTTTTTTTCCTTAACATGGTAACGCTCCAAGTAGCGACTACCTCCCTTTTGAGACAATACTCTGAGATTCAATCTATTTTCAGGATCATGAAATGGTTTTTCTGTCAAAAATGGTTTAACCTTTTTTTTTTTTTTTTTTTTTTTTTTTTTTTTATAAAGAGAAGATTATGGGGCAAGAAAGGATGACATTCCTTCTGTCTTAAATGGGTATTTTGTGAAGAATTTTTGAAAAAAAAATTTGTTGTTTTTTTTTCATCTTCTTATTACACTATAAAAACATATAAATGGATGAATGAACAGTTGAAATCAATGAAAAGGATCATGAACCAGTGCAGATATTATAAAGATAAAGGTTATTTGAGCATACAACTCAAGTGAATAATAAGACAGCTGAAGATGAAGGATGGGAAGTGAGACTCTTAAGCTATTGTGGTGGAATTTGTCTGTGGACATTTTTTGCTTAATGTGTTCAAAACCATTACATTTGGAAGTGCCATTTATTTCTGTTGAGTTATTTAATTTTAAAAGCAATCCATTATTAACAGAACTAAACATAATTCACAGATATTTGTATGCGATTTGGTTTTAAATCATTGAGGTCAATAAAGCTTCTGGTAAGGTTGGCAAAATCACTGCAGAATACAGGAAGCTTTCTTTTCAACATAGATATTGTTACGGATTGGGGTTGTGTACAAAAGAAAATTCAGATTTGAGATTATTTAAATGAAAATGTTTGATTTCACTAGTCATAATAGCTAATTTTGTTTGCATGGAAAACCTACAAAAAACAATATTTCCATTTCTTCTTTTATTTTTCTTTCAGTGTTGTAGGTATGGAAATGGGCAGTTAGAAGCTTATTTAGATTCTGGGTATGTGCAAGGCCCACTAAAAAATGACCCTTGGTTGAAGTTGGAGATATTGTCACAAGAAAGAGAAGACCAGAAATGATGTGAGAGTGAGGTTGTTAGAAAGGATACATTAGGATATGATTAACAAACATTTGGACTTAGTTGTTAAAGGCATGATATTCATATTAAACCCAAATCCTATAAGCTTGAGCTTTTAGAGAGTCAGTCGCTTAAAATGGTATCAGAGTCTAATTTGACAAGAGGTCCTAGCCATCTCTTTGCAATTTATTCCCCATTCGTTAATTTGAAAGTCCATGGAGGACTATATTTGTTTATTTAACTCTCCACGTGAGGGAGGGTGTTAAGGACATGATATTCATATTAAATCAAAATCCTATAAACTTGAGCTTTTAGGAGAGTTAGTTGTTTAACATTAGGCAAAGCTAAATGGCAAACTATGTAAATAAGGAGTCCTGTGGCACAACTTTGCAGATGGGAGGAGGAAGACTAGGTTTATTCATTTTTCATATTTGTAAAACAAAATAATTAAGAACAAACCGGGTGGAGACTACAATGAGATTCCTTGACGAAGTGTAGCTATATCAGGTTACATGTCCAAATAGATTAAAGATTTTGTTACTGTCTGGGTAAAAATCTTGTTGCACATTATAAGCTTGATATTTTAAGAGGATAGGGTGTCGATGCTGTGACTAAATAATCAGCTTGGGGACAAAAATGATACTTATTGGAGAAAGGTGAGGAATGTTTTATCAGAAATAGTGTGGATTTGTGCAAACTTTTACTCTTTTCATTCTTTTCAAGAACATATATTTTTCAACAATTAGTAAGTGATATGTTATTCAAACCACTAGTGTTGCTTGTCTGTATCACAAGTGACATATTGGGTTTTACTTAGTTATTTTCAGTCAGTTAATTTAATATTATACTATATGACATTTAATGCAAGTGCATGGTAATTTTGGGTTGAAAAATTGAAAGTAAATTCAATTTAGAGGCTGATAGGAAGAGCTTAGGTTACCAAGAATATTAAACAATATCAATGTTTATTAGAGTAGTTTCATTTTATTCCAAAATCAAACCTTTTTCAGTTTCATTAGAATTCAAATTGAAGGTTGTATTACTTGGTACACTCTATTGAAAGAACCTGAGTTTTAATGAGTTCACCATAAATATGAATGTTGCAGAAGGTTACCATTGGCTGTTCCACAATAAATAAATTTATTTCTTTGCCAATTGGTTATACATGATGGGTAGTCTCAATCTTTTATCATATCTTCAAAAAAAAATTTAAAGGTGTTGGTCATAAAATTCTTGGACACTTGGCTTGAAACACTTTGCAATTATTAGGTTAGTGTAAACAAATGCATTGCTACTTTTAGCACTCATTTTTCTTTTTGTATTTCTAGAAGTAAATACACCTATCACGGATATGTAAAACAACATTAGGAGATTCGTTTGAAACGCAGTCAAATGATCCTATTCACATATCTAAATCATCTCTACAAATGGCTTTCCATTTGTCATATCCTTGGCACAATCCTTTCTGTTTTCCGCTCAGGGACCTTATATCCATTTATGAGCAACAAATTGCTCAAATAACTGGTAAATAAATCAATTGCCGTATCTGCCCATCAGTCATACCTTATGTTAGTACTTCCTGTTTTCAGTTTGCAGGACCTCTCAGATCTCTCTATGCTATTAACTTCCGCAACTGTCATGCTATCTTGCCTATCTGTCATATCCTGGCTAGAGTTCTTTTTGTTTTCGGTTTGGACAACCCTATATCTTTATGTCACTAACTTCCATCCCTTACCTGCCACCATCTTCCCCTTCTCTCCCCTGCTTCATTGCCTCATGATCTCTGTCACAACTTTGCTCCCTCTCTCAACCAAGAGATAGATAGTGAAAAGTCTAGGTCAACTGTTGGCACCAGTCCTACATTTTGACCTCTCATTCCCCTTCTTCCCAAGCTCTCTCACCTGCTCCATGAGCTCTTCTTATATCACAATGGTTTTATTTTTGTGTTTTTCCTACTAAAGGAAACCTTCTACTCTAACTTGTCTAAGTGTTTATGGCTAGTCTTGTCCACAAGGCCTGGCTGCATTGCTTGGCATTCAACATGTTCTCTTTCACACAATTATCTAGCTTCCTTCTCTCCCAAATTTCTCCATCTCAAGTTCCTTTAGATTTTGGGATTGTACTAGAGACTAGGAGTCAAATTTGTCCTCATCAAGGATGGGGTTTTGAGTCCCTCATATTGTAAAGTTCTTTGGACCTAACCTGACAGTTTTAAAAGGCACGCCTAGGCTCAAGACACAACCACTCCCAAGTTACAACACCTCACCTTCCAAGACATGTGCCTTATCGAAGAGGCGCACCTTGTAAACTATAAATTGTTTTTTGAACACTTCTATTCTTAGAATTTCTAATTCTAGATTGAAAATTATATATTTCATTACTTTTTTTTATTAAATTTTCATTTAAATGATAGGAATCTTAAATCGTTTATTCATACAATCATATTTTGAATCATAATTTATAAAATTGATGTGTATCTAAGGTCACATTTTACTTCACTTAGGCATGCAACTTGTGTTGTGCCTAAGCTACGAGAGACTTTTGCGTTTGGGTGCACCTTGCACTATTTAAAACTATGGGACCTGAAATAAAAATGAGAGGAATAACTTATACAGATAAACATACATAATGTGTGCTGTATCTTTATTCATTAGAATTGAACTTGTTGATTTTCTATGAAATTTCCAATTCCAGCTTTCTTAGATGCTTCAGTTAAAGTTTTCTCTTTCCCCTAAACCAAACATATGAAGTTAGATTCTTGAATATTTTGATGTATACTTATGTGTTAGGCAATTGCTTTTTTGTAATATTTTTTCATCTTTCCCCTTTCTTTCTTCATATATTATTTGGGAGGGTGAGCTAATGTTTTATTCTTTCAGATACGCACTTCCAGCACTTTGTTGGGATGGATGATGCAAAAAATGCTGAAGAGAAGCCCCCAATGGAACCCTCTTTGTCCTTCCAAGAGAAGTCTCCAACGAAACCCTCTTTATCCTCCCTAGAGAAGTCTCCAATGGAACCCTCTTTGTCCTCCCAAGAGAAGTCTCCAACTGAACCCTCTTTATCATCTCCAAGATAATCAGTTCTCTAATGGAAATCTGATCAACTCAGTTATAAATGGGAAAGTGGAATCCGACTCTGAAGCATTAACAGTGGATTCTTTAAAATTAGCAGCTGTACAAGATGCTTCTGATACTCCATCACTCGAACAAGGTCAACTTCTTCCAAGGGACATTTCTACTCCAATTTCCTCTGTTACAGTTGATGAGACAGAGCCTGATCATCTGGGTACGGTTAAAGGAGATTCTGAAACAGGAATTGTTACCTCTGATGGACCACAATCTTGTGATGGTGATTCTGTTACCAATGCCCATGTTGACATTGATGTTATTCCTTTTGCTTCCTCCCCTGAGATAAGAGATTCTACTGGTGATGACCATGTTGGGCAGTCTGATGAGGTTTCCTTGCCGCAAGTAAATCTTTCCAATAATGCTGTTAGAACACCAGGACATTTCAGCACTTCTAGACATGTAAAACAGTTTGACGTAACCAAGGCCCATGTTGATACAGCAGCACCTTTTGAGTCTGTTAAAGAAGCAGTTTCCAAGTTCGGAGGAATTGTTGATTGGAAAGCCCACAAAATCCAGACGGTGGAGGTATTTAGGTTTCTCCACTCTTGTATCTTAGATTATGCAATCTCATTTAACAAGTTCTTTGTGGTTTGGATGGCTAACATTTTCTTAAATCAAGCATGAGTTGATTGCACATTTTGAAAACACTTTTGAGAATACTAAGAAGGCATTGTATTTACTTTCTTGCTTATTTCTGTGAATGTAGTGGAAAGTTTGTTAATAAGTTCTGTTCTATATTGGTGTGTGCTGAACATGAAAATTTTGTGGTATTGATGATGATGAGAATGATAATGGTGGTATAGAGGCAGTGGAAAGGTGATGACATTTCAGGGATAATTGCATTGATGAAGAGGGTGCCTGATGGTGGTGGAGGAGGTGGTAATTGCTGTGGCTGCAATATCAAAGTTGTAGAGCTGAAGATGGTGTTGGTGGCTGCAGTTGCTGTGGTGGCAGATGAGACAACTAGGGCCTGTTTAGTTCTTGTTTTTAAAACTGTCTTTGAGAATAGTTTTAAAACATGAAGAACACCATTTTATGCTCTCTGAAACTGTACTTGTTCTCTTTGTTCTTCATGTATTTCAGAACAAAAAAAAAAAAAACTGGAAACCAAAATGTATTCATTGTGTTTTTCTTGTTCTCGTTTTTCAGAACAAAAAACATTTTCAAAAACTGTAAACAAACAGACCCTTATATTGCATGGTGATGTTTATGTCAGGTGATGATGGCATCTAAAATGGTGCTGGGGGCAGAGGCAATGGTGGAGGTGGTTGTGATTACAATGTGATGGTTAGTTGGAGAAGGCTATATAGGGAAGCAGTTGCATTTTACTTATATGGAAAAGCAAATCAGAAATCTGAAACATTTTCTATTTTGCTTATATGAACAGAAAATTATTTTCCTTTACTTTTTCCTTTCAGAAAAGTAGCTTTAAGTTCATTAACTAGCATTGATTTTCTTTTTCACTTTTTCCTTTCAGAAAAGTAGTTTTTAAGTTCGTTAACCAGCATTGATTTTCTTTTCACTTTTTCCTTTCAGAAAAGTAGTTTTTAAGTTCATTCCAGCATTGATTTTCTTTTCCTTTCAGAATAGGCTTTTAAGTTAATTGCCCAGAATTGATTTTCTTTCTCCTTTTTTTTTCTTTTGCTTTTCTTCTTCCAAAGTACCAAAATACAAAAGGTTCTTTTGGAAGCCTAACCTGACTGTACCTTGATTTTAATTGTGTAGGGCTGGCTTCTGATTGCTTTGGTTGCCTTCATTTTGATTTATTTATTTGTTTATTTATTATTATTGTTGTTGTTGTTGTTTGTTGTTGGTGGTGGTGTTATTTTAATTCTATTTTTCAGTTTTTTTTTTCTTTTTGGGAAAGAAGGAAGAAAAGTGAATCTTATTATCTTTAGTGTGTAAGATTATACTTGCTAAAATTTACGCACCGTGCCTCCTTTTTTCTGTCAAAGGATATGAGGTTTTGTTTGGAAATTGGAATGCACAAATTAGAGTCAGCACTTAGCATGAACCAATAGTTGTGTTCTATACAATATTATCCCTACAAGAAGGATTGCAACTGCTCTAATTAAAATAACTTTGAATTTCTTCGAATGTGCAGAGAGACGCAAGCTTTTGTGGAGCGAGAACTTGAGCAGCACAGGAGGATATCCTGAATACAGGAAACAGGCTGAGAATGCTGAAATGCAAAATCTTAAGTAATCTAAAGGAGCTGGACAGCACTAAGAGACTCATAGAAGAATTGAAGCTGAATCTAGAGAGAGCACAAACTGAAGAACGTCAGGCAAAACAGGACTCAGAACTTGCCAAACTCAGGGTGGAGGAGATGGAGCAAGGAATCGCTGATGAAGCTAGTGTTGCATCCAAAGCACAGCTTGAAGTTGCTAAAGCCAGACATGCAGCTGCAGTTGCAGATTTAAAATCTGTGAAAGATGAATTGGAAGCATTGCGTAAGGAGTATGCTTCTTTGGTGACTGAAAAAGATGTGGCTGTGAAAAGGGCTGAGCAGGCCGTTTCAGCATCCAAGGAAATTGAGAAGACAGTGGAAGAACTGACTATTGAGTTGATTGCCACAAAGGAAGCCTTAGAATCTGCACATGCCACCCATCTGGAGGCAGAAGAACAACGAATTGGAATGGCTATGGTGAAAGAGCAAGATTCACTCAACTGGGAAAAGGAATTGCAGCAGGCAGAAGAGGAGCTGCAGAAACTTAATGAGCAAGTTGGGTCTGCGAAGGATCTCAAATCAAAACTAGACACTGCTTCAGCCCTGTTGCTTGATTTAAAAGCTGAGTTAGCAGCCTATATGGAAGCAAAATTGGAAGGAAACCACGAAGAACACCCACATGGTGGGCTAGAAGAACCTGAGAAGAAAACTCATACTGATATACAAGCAGCAATTGCTTCAGCCAAGAAGGAACTTGAAGAAGTGAAGCTCAATATTGAGAAAGCAACAACTGAGGTCAATTATTTGAAGGTGGCAGCCACGTCATTGCAATCTGAGCTTGAAAAAGAAAAGTCAGCGCTAGCCACAATTAGGCAGAGAGAAGGAATAGCATCAGTGGCAGCTGCATCTCTTGAAGCTGAGCTGAGTAATACCAAGTCAGAGATAGCTCTGGTACAAATGAAGGAGAGAGAAGCCAGAGAGAAGATGTCAGAGCTTCCAAAGCAATTACAGCAAGCTGCTCAAGAGGCAGATGAGGCCAAGTCAGTAGCCCAAATGGCTCGGGAGGAGCTGCGGAAGGCAAAGGAAGAAGCAGAGCAAGCCAAGGCTGGTGCAAGTACCATGGAGAGTAGATTATTAGCAGCTCAAAAGGAGATAGAAGCCGCCAAGGCATCAGAGAAGTTGGCACTGGCAGCTATCAAAGCCCTGCAGGAGAGTGAATCAGCTGGGGGCACGAATGATGAGGATTCACAGACTGGAGTAACACTTGCTTTAGAAGAGTACTATGAACTAAGCAAGCGAGCACATGAGGCAGAGGAGCAGGCAAACACGAGGGTCGTGGCTGCCATGTCCCAAATTAAGGTGGCAAAGGAGTCCGAGCTTAGAAGTTTGAGTAAGCTGGAAGAAGTCAATCAGGAGTTGGCTGCTAGAAAGGAAGCCTTAAACCTTGCATTGGAGAAGGCTGAGAAGGCCAAGGAAGGGAAGTTGGGTGTAGAGCACGAGTTAAGAAAATGGAGGGCAGAACATGAGCAGCGGCGCAGGGCTTCTGAAACTGCTCAAGGTGGGTAAACCTAACTCAGAAGTCCCAGGAAGAGTTCCGAGGAAAGTAGAAGCTTGAAGAGAAGCAGCAGCAAGAATCAAAGAATTTAGTTGACCTGACCCAGAAGCAGCTGTTTCCGTTACAGGGCTAGCCCCAACCACCCATATGCAAGGGAAATAGACTGAAACTGAATCATCCCCAGATTTAAAGGCTAATAAGAAAAAGAAGAGGTCCATGTTCCCTGCGGTTCTTCATACCACCAGAAGAAAGTCACCACACTCTGTAAAGTGAACCTCCTCTAACTACTCTATGCATTTCCTCCTACTGCAGCTACCTGAACTCCTAGTGGATTTGATCTCGTAAAGTTTCAAGGGTGTTGTACATGTTGGTGGATTATTTTATGTATTATGTTTGATTGGTCTGTAATTTTGATCAGCAAAGGATATATCCGTTGATATATTATCATATAAAAGAGATAATAAGTTGTTACCCGTGCTTCCCTGGAGAAAAAGAAAAGAAAATTGCCTTATAATGTATAGGATTTCTATTCCAAACATGAAATCCCAACCCTTGTTATGTATCTTGTATGAGTTTTGGTTTTTATCAAAGAATTTGGTTTTAGTCCGTTGGTTCAACTGGATATATATATATATATATATATATATATATATATATATATATATATATATATATATGAACCTTTTGCTTTATTCCATTGGTAGTCAATTTATTATTAAATATATGTTACAAGCAAGTTTTTTATTTATTTATTTATTTATTTGGAGATAAAGAGCCAAACTTTCATTACTGATGAGAATCTAATACATCTCGCTCAACAACAATTTGTTTAATGGGTTGTGGTACTTCTCCCCAGTTATTCAACCTGCCCAAAGAGCTAGCTAACTTAACAAGAGCATCCGTGGCTTCATTTGCTTCTGTATTTACATGGTTTATGCATTCAATTATAATTTGGCCAAATTCCGAAACGTCCTCCTCCTTTGAATGGATAGCATCATGCACCGTCTTCTCTGCATCCGTCTCTACAATTGCACAGATCACAGATCTCTGAGCTAGGCATGTTTCCCCTCACCCCTATAGCTTTAGCTTCCTTCGATAGGAACAAGCTATTGGTTCTTCGCAGGTTGCATCCTACCATATGTCCCATTTCATTTCTCAATATCATTCCTTCTTCTATCGCTTGCTGTTGCTGAAAAATAGCCGCACCCACATTACATTTTAAGTATTCAGCCCACTCATTTAGAAAAGAAATACTGGCATGCACTCATTGCGATGGAGGGTGTTTTATTCCTCCCCAAAGTTGCGTGTTTCTTTGTCTCCAGACACCCCATATTACTGTCTCTACCTTTCTTGTTTTCTTAGCATCGCTATCCTCTGGC
The DNA here is from genome assembly GCA_016808115.1 of Tetrastigma voinierianum. Lineage (NCBI taxonomy): Eukaryota > Viridiplantae > Streptophyta > Magnoliopsida > Vitales > Vitaceae > Tetrastigma > Tetrastigma voinierianum. Next base: position 131,356 of record JAEQBH010001744.1, on the reverse strand, counting down.
AGCTTGAAGAACCACTCCTTAAAAGAATGACCTCCTGTTGTGGACAAGCCAGTCCACATGATGCAAACAACCCTCAAGATCTTGTATCAACAACCCACGATTTCGTAAATTGAGTCTCAGTCGGTAAACATTGAAAAGAGGCTCTCCGTCGGTAAACATTCCAAAGAGGCTCTCCACAACAATGAAGCTTAACCTAGGTGGCAAGATTCAGTGCCCATATTTTCTTCCACCTCTCCTCTTTGCATGTCTTTTTTTGCATGGATATGAATCTTGCAATATGATAACCCGATTTGACTGGGTATTTTCTCCTCTTATTGTGGTGCCAGATTAGTAGAGCATCGGCTTGATTACTTCTTCCAAGCAGTTATTTGGATACACTTTTTATTTTATAATTTTAAAAGTAAAAACTTTTGTATATAGCAAACATAGATTTACGGTATATCCTCAAAAATTATTTCTAAAATTTTAAAATTTTTGAGATAGTAAACTTTTGTAACACCTCTAAATTTTATTTTCAATTGTAAGAAGAAAAAAAAAAGAAATTTCTTATTGCATCTAAAAAATTATCAAGCGTCCTAATTTTGTTACAAAGGGTTAAGCCGAGCGGGAACCTCAATTTGACTTTGCATAAGGGCAGTAAAAGGGAAATGAAACAAAAAGGTAATGAAGAAATATACATTTGAATTTGTAAAGCTTGATAACAGAGAGGCCAGCTCGAATGATATTTTAAGAAGGTGAGGAGCCTCCAAGGGTTCGAATAATAGTGTTGTGCCATGGATTAGAGAGGTGATCCACCAGGTTCTCAATTGGGCTTGCATGAGTAACTGAAGCTTGAACAAAAATTTTAGGCATGGCCACCACAAGCAACTGTCCTGCAATGGATAAGTACTTTCACTACAAACACCCATCAAGATGATGATGATAATAATACTAATAATAAAGGATCTCACAAGGAAGAACAAGCAAAAATAAAATAAAAAAGGAAGTGCAGATCAAACCATTCTTGATCTCTTTGAGCTTCCAGTCATGTGCATTTTTTATATCTTTAGCCAGGCCAAGAGGATTTAGCAGAGGACCACCAGGGTATCTGTTAATTAATTATCGTCGTCATCGCATTATGAATACTTACTAAATTCAAATCAACTTTGGGGAGAAACTAAGACTTAAATATGATGAGATAAAGATGTAGAGCGGTGAAACAAACCCGGGTTCTAAGCCTTCTAGTGCTGCTTCCAATCCAAAGAAAGATCCTTCTTTTGCCTGAGACCCAGGCTCAGTGAAATCCATATACCTTTTGGTTTCGACAAATCTGCATTATTATTATTATTAATGAGCATTATTATAAAACAAATTACACTTGACTTGTAAGTTAAGAGTGAAAACTAGGAATCTCTTCGGATACTTCACCTGTCTTCACTTGTCATAATCAGTGGCGGACCTCAATTTTTTTTAAATAAATTCAATAAGGGGTTTTGAAACCATTGACAACATTGTACATAAAAATTAAATTGTTCACTTGCTACCATTGTGCTATGTTCTTGCAGGTAATAAATGCCCGCCCTAAACTAAATACTCAACTATTACCACAACCACCCCTCGCCATTTTCTAGGGTCCGCCACAATGTCTAAAATGGATTTTTGTGAGAGAAATATAACAGATTGAAGTCTGAGAATTGGACAAAGTTTCATCTCTATCAGGATGAAGGACTATGAACAAAGTTTCTGTGCTAGCAAATTCAAATTTAATAGCGCCCGCCTCATACCAGACTGGTAAATTGCTGATTCCTGTTACACGGAGTAACTGCAGGAAAAGTAAGTAGTACCCAGAACCAGGAGTCGCCATCATAATATAGAAGACAAAATTAAAGAGCACAGTGATGAATATAAGAGACATGAGAGTATAGAAAGCAGAAATACTTACATCTGTCACAAGAATTCCAGCAACTCCAGCCATGGCAAAGCGACCATGAACTGTGTTCTGCCTCAATACATACCATCAAACTTGGGTGGTCCCTCTCCAAGTCCCAGTGGGTCAAACCCAAAATCTCCAGCCAAACTACAAAACACCATCAACAATTATGGTAGAATTAAAACCAATCAGCAGTCTTTATCTGGGGTTGAGTTTTATTGATGAGAGGGAACTCACGTTCCATCAAGGTACGGTGAGATCATAATGCAGCCATGTTGGCCGTTGTTGGGCCTGAACCCCAGTCTGGCAACTGAGACGGCTAGGTGCTGATAATCTAGTGGGCAAGAACCTGTAAGCTACACCACCCAATGTGGGTTTACATGAGTTTCTCCTTCCATGAAAGGATAGAGAAGATGAGGAGGGCTGAACAAGAAAGCCTGTGCCTACTGTAATGGCCATTTCTTCCCCCCCGAGTCCTGACAGCACCTCCTCATCAAAAGAGCAAAGCATAAATATATGAGCTCAAAACATCCAATATCCCCAACTCCTGGATAACATCAACCTGGTCCACAATTTAAGCCTCGGATTACTGTTCTGGGTCTGTCCAAATGCGGATTCAGCTGCAGTCCAAATAAAATCATCATTGTTGTCCTCACATTTTTTTTCATTTGACATTTAACAGCCATTGGCAATATCATCAAATGTACAAGGAGTGTGATGTCTTTGGAAATTACTTCCACAATAAAATTGCTGGGCTTGCAATATGACTTACAAACATGTATGAGATACAATATTACAGCTACGAAAGTCATTCTTGAAAGCATTTCTGTTGCAAAGCAGCTACATAAAGAACAGTTCAGAAGTTCTAATGATGAAAACTAATAAAGTAACATGTCATAGGTGGAATGTCATCGCTTGCTGGGGAATGTCATCGCTTGCTGGATATGCTGAAGGAGCTCACTTTCATGTGGGTAGCAACCACAAGAGGAGCCTCAGGAGATTCGCTGACAGCAAATTTGTCATGCATGAAGCGGCTGTCAACTATGGAGTCATCTTTAAGAACAATCAGAGAAGTAGTAACAGCCTTTTCAGGCCCACCTTTGATTATGGTAGCACTCGTGGGACCCATTCTTCACCTGTTGAAAATTCCATATCACACTAAACTTTCCTACTGTCGCAACCAGGTGGCGCTCCTGCTTCCCGTTCTCGGTTACCTACCGAATGTACACAATGTTAAGCCATGAGATGGTTAAAAGCCAAAGGACCTATATTGTTAAGGATTTAAGAGAAACATGCAGGCACATATTCCAATCAAGAAATTCCAAATTTGCTGAGTGGAAAGGCAAAAACTATTTTAGAAAGAAATGAGAACTTCTGCATCCCTAACCCTGTTTCAGAAAATAGGAGAAAACAAACCTTCTGATGTAAAAATAAAAATAAAATTAAAATAATTATGGTCAGTGTACTGCAAAACTTGATCGAAAGCTGGTTGTATTTATACTCAGGAAATGATGTAACCATCCTACATAATTTGCAAAAGATGGTCTCAACAACTTACTACTATAGGATCTTGTTTCTGTTTTCTTTTACGCTCATCCGAATAAAAGCATTTAGGACTTTTTTTTGTCATTTAAAAACCTACTAACTTCTAGGTGAAGCTTTGGAGCATAACATGGCATCAAGATTCCTAGCACCTGAGAATCATTTAGATAAGTCAAGCTTTGATTCTGCAAATCAACCTTGACAAAGCTTAAGCTGATGCAAAGAAGTCCCTATGCCACAAAGGCAACTTATCATGAGTTATGAACTCTTGGTGTCTCCACCATGAGGTACAATATATTGACCTATATTAGCTATCTATGGAACCCTCTCTAGAAGACTCAGGTGGGAGACTGTCCACAACTTCTAGACAGTAGCTATATGTATGAAATTCTAACACTCAATCACTTCATGATGAAATAAGTTTGAGATGAAATCTATATTAATTCAAAATCTAATACAATGTTTCAACCACTTGTACAGTTTGAAGCTCTTGAGAAAATATGTCAAAAGATTCAAGATCTAGAACCTTCCACTCTTCTATAAATACTTGGGAGAGGATTAAACTTGTGTTGATTCACAATATGCTATAAAAAAATTTATACTTATGTTTCCAACACAATGAAAAGCAAAGAAAATTAATGAAGTGGATTACAGCGGATGAGATACCACAATCCCAAAAAGTACAGATAGGACTTCTTAAAAAAGTATATCAGAAGGATTCAAGAAAGACTTCTTAAGAAGTCTTGTCAGCACCTTCTCGAAAGACAATTGTCAAATTAAAGACATGCATATTTAAGAAGTCTTCCCTGTATATTCTTGAAAGAGAATTGAAGATTTCTCTATACATTTTTTCTTCAAACTTCAAAGATAACACTTTCGGAAAGGCATTTAAATTACAGTGAAAAAAGTGAAACAGGCTTCAACAAGTGCCCTTTGGTTGATAAACACTGGACTATCAGTATACGCCAAAAACAAAGCACCCTTCAATTGCAAATCATTCATGGAGAGCAGGTTATAAAAAATATTAGGAACTTCTCACACTTAAATTCAGGTATTTATTAGGCACTCAAAATTCTCAAGTAAGCAACTAATTAGCTGTACTACATGGAAAATATTTGATCCAATATGACCAAAAAGAAATAAGTTTCTTAGATATGCAATTATAATTAAGAGTCAAAAGCCCAGGGTAGAAGAATGGTACCGTTGACCACCTAGTTGAAGACAATCCAATCACTTCATGAATGTAAAGGCCAGGTAAACAAATGATTCTTGTGTTGTCCCTTTTAAGAAATTTCTTCAACAATTCATTAAGGGCTTCTCATAAACAGATAAACATGGATATTCTTAGAAGATTTGCAATAAATCCACAATCTTTGCACATCGATCAAAATCTTATATAAACTCACCAAAATATCCAACCTTATCATAAAACGCAATTAGCAGCCTAGAAATTTGCAAATATGCAATTGAGTCAACAGTCAAAATCTTGGAGCAAATCCTTAGACCATTCATGATGCAAGGAAACTTCTACTCAAGAATACCTACTGAATCAAGAAAAGAAAAAGCACAAATAATAATGAAATTAAAAAAAAATGACATTCCAAGGATTCCTTATTAGGAAAAGAAAGTGGAATATACAAACATTATAATGACACTGACTAATTCAACAACAAATCCGATCATGAAGATATTTCAAGAAAGCCTCTATCTTCCAATGTGAATAGCCAAAACAAGAAATGAATTGTGAAATACATTAAACCACAGGCTGGCAATGAGGAAATGACAAACAGAAATAATAGCAAACGTAAATATTAGAAAGAGAAGGTGCCAACATACCCATGAGAACTGAGCACCTCGAAACTTATTGTTTACTCCAGCCAGATGTGAATCCAAAGGAGTGAGCTTCAACAATCTTGGGGCTGAGATTCTATTACCCATACGACCAGCAAAACCAGTCTTTGTTTTTCCATCTTTGTCAACAAAAAGAGTGTTGATGAGGATCAAATAGGTGTCTGTTGTGCCCAGTATCCACTTACCATCAAATGTAACATCCACATGAGTGATGGGTAAACCAAGGCCAGGAAAAGCAGTTTTCGCTTGCCTCATAGTGTTGTTTGAATACAGCCGGATCTTCCCATCAAAAGACCCAACCACAATTGATCCATCCCCAGCTGTTGCGAAGCACTGAAAGTTGGTGCCACGCGAGAACTGATGTCCTTGGGTCCAATTCAATACAGGAGTACTAGCATCAGTAAGATTCTGAACCATCCCATTTCTATCACGCATATCCCACCGACAGAGCCTGTTGTCATCTAACCCTAAAAATGTGGATCCCGAAGGATCCATTTGAGCTCCTTTGTTATCATTTGTAATATCCCTCATGCTAATATCAGTTCCATCCTTCTCAAACTTCCACTCTGTAACAATCTTCCCAGTTTCAATATCAAGATGGTGAAGCCCTCTAGCGTGCGGCTTCCTCAGTCATAGGACTCATAAGGAGATATTAAGTCAGCCCTCATAAGAAGAGCCTTTTTGGGTGTTGAATATTCCAGGCCAGAACCACCTCTACAATTCCCATTATCAAAATTCACAAATACACCTTTCCCCTGAATCCCATGGCTGAAATTCTTGACAACCTGAATCCCAGAATTGTTCACCAAGAAACTGTTGTCCAATGCACCCAATGCTAAGCTTTGTATCCCGCCTCCATCGGCAGCCTCTTCAAACTCTTCCCTCAAATCCTGACTTGCTCTCGCAGGAGTTACCAGGTCAGGGCTTTTCAAGAAACCATCCTCCGCATCTTCCCACATGGAGTCATCTGCCACTTCTGGCTTTGCCCACCCAATAAATTCCTTCCCATAAACCTTAAGCTTGTTGGCATCCGTTGATTCAAATCCGTGCGTGTTTTCAAACAAACAATCCTGAAATTTACCAACAAAACTCCTGTAATCGTCGTCACTAATGAACTTCATCGCCCACACGCCCTGTGACACAAAATCAACGCGACGCTGGTCCCCGAAAGTCTTCAATTGCATTTCCAGACCCACCTTTGCGCGAACATTGGAACTAACCTTCAAACCCAACAGGATTCTACCTCTCTTCCTCATCTTCCTCATCTGAGCCGCCATTTCCGCAAATCTTGAGAAAGGAATAGGAAGTGAGTTTTTCGGAAACAACCCACTTGGCTTTGGGTGTGTTCCCACCAATGTGAAGGTAGAGCTTGACGGCGTTAGGGATTGTTGGGTGGCTTTGGGAGGGGTACTTGAGTTTAAGGGCTCTGAGCTTTGCGTCGACTTCGTCGATCGACGAGGAGCCTTGGTCTCTACGTCTGGAAGATCTCTCCCCATTTTCTTCTTCCACAACGTCTTGCAGTTTTCTTTCTCCATCAGATCTGAATCGAGATGTCCAGATCTTCGCGACTGTGAGCGCCTCCCATCTCTGATCGATTTGCGGTATGCAATGAGGAAAAGAAAGAAGGGGATGAGATCTGGAAGAGAGGTCTAGGGCGCCTTGTTCAAATTTCGAAAATTGGAGCGTTGCGATTACTTTTTAAGGGTTTTGAAAATTGAAACAGCGCCTCTCGAAAATAAAAAAACATGGCAAGTTACCGTTACCCAGTATTGCCGGTTCGGTTCCAATGGGCCAGACTCCGAACTCTAGGGAATGTATTACATAACCGGACCTCTATCCCGCTATAGCTCAAAGGTTTGTTTTGAGGTAAATTCCAATTTCTATATTACATATGATATTCATTGGGAATTTGGGCATATTGACGCATTGAGAAACCTATCTTGGTTCTTGTTGGATTCATATATTTTGTTTTAAATATTTATTGGTTTCATGCATATGTCCTCTACTATGTCTTGTTTATTTTTAAATGCTTATTAAATTAATCATATACCTGTTTTTATAATAGTATCATGGTAAATCGAAAAACTTGAGTTTGTGGCATTAAATATCACTAGCAAAATTATTTATCATGTATATTTGACGTTGAAATATATTTGGAAGTTAATGCCCTTTGTGATACAATTAAAGATAGTAATAACTAATAAGACATCTAATCAAGACAAAGCAAAAACAATGATTTTTCTTCAACACCACTTCTACGAGGGATCGGAAAGTTAATATTTAACAAGAAATCCATCCCCTGGCCCCTGACAATTTCTAAAAGAGAGGCAGGTACAATCACCAAAAGACGATTATCCTCTCCAAAGCTCATTAGGACTAAATGCACTTATGTCTACAAGATTATAAGACAGTAAGTGAATATAATTCAGCTATATTTTGAATTAGCTTCCAATTAAAATTATATAGGAATAAAGTCACTGATGATGATATGTTGGAAAAGACTTTTTCTACTTTTAATGCATCAAATTTGCTCATGTAGTAGCAATATCATGAAAAGGGTTTTAAGAAATATTTTGAATTGATTTTTTACCTTCTCGTGGCTAAACAAAATAATGAGATCCTAATGAAAAATCATGAAGCATATCCGACTTGTTATGTTCCATTCCCTGAGGTGAATGTGACTACGTATCCAACACAAGGTCGTGGTCGTGGGCATGGGCACGGACGTGATCGAGGTCGTTCAAGTCGTTTTCGTAATCATGGTGGTTTTTTTTTCCAAAAATCCACTTCGCCACTTGAAATGGGAGAGAAATGAGAAGAAAATTGAGAAGGATAAGGGGGGCTCAAATAAAAATTCGATGGAAAGCTCATGTTATCATCGTGGAATGAAGGGCATTAGTTACGTACCTGTCGTATGCCAAAACATTTTGTCATTTCTATTAGAGTCACCGAAAAGGAATGAGAAAAAGGTGGAAACAAATTTCAAGTATCGAGTGCAACTTTGATACATGGCTTCATCGATATCACTAACTGATGTTGTTGATTTTTTCATCCAACCAAAGGACAATATTACTTACTTGATTGATGTCAATAATGTCCAAGGATGATAATATTATAAGATTACTGTTATCAAATAAATATCTATGTAATAAATGCCAAAGCAATAAAATAAAAGTCTTATTCAATATTTATGTGTTTTTAGGTGCAATCACTCTTTCAATGAAGAATATGAAATATCTCTCGATTGAATCTTTTGTTGATGACAAAAATTTGTGTCTCATAGATAGTGCAACAACACACACTATACTTAAAGATTTGAAATATTTCTCCTACTTAAAGAAGCAAACCACAAATGTCACGAAGGCTCCAAAAGAGCTCATATCATATTCCCTAGAGGAACAAAATTTGTAAGTGATGATGCCATATATTCTGAAAAGGCTCAACGAAATTTATTGAGTTTTAAGGATATTCGCATGAATGAATATCATATTGAAACAATAAATGAAGGCAATGTTGAATATTTGTTTATTACGACTATTGTGTTAGGAAAGAAAAACGTACTAGAAAAATTGTCTGCACTTTCTTCTGGTTTATACTACACCAATATTGGCAACATTAAAGCACAAGCTACAATTAACCAGAAGTTAACCAATCACAATGAGTTTATAGTTTCAGAGCACTCCATAGTCATCCTGGGCTCAATCATAATGCGAAGGATTATAGAGAATTCATGTGGACATTCATTGAAAAATTAGAAAATATTACAAACAAATGAATTCTCATGTGCAGCTTGCTCTCAAGGCAAATTAATTATTAGACAGTCACTAGCTAAGATTGGAACTGAATCTCTTGGATTTCTGGAAGGCATACATGGTGATATTTGTGGATCTATACAACCACCAAGTGGACCATCTAGATATTTTATGGTTTTAATTTATACTTCAACTAGATGGTCCCATGTATGCTTATTGTCATCTCGCAACTTGGCATTTGCGAGATTCTAGCTCAACTAATTAGACTACGAGCTCACTTTCCAGATAATCCGATTAAAACTATACAACTTAACAGTGCTAGTGAGTTCACTTCTCAAGTGTTCAATGATTATTGTATTGTTATAGGAATAATTGTTGAACATCCTGTAGCACATGTTCATACTCAGAATGGTCTTCCAAAATCATTTATAAAACGAATTCAATTAATTGCCAGACCATTACTTATGAGGGCAAGACTTCCTATATATTTGCATGGGGACACGTTATCTTACATGCAGTAACATTTATTCGCATAAGGCCAACAAGTTATAATGAATTCTCCCAATTACGATTGGTTTATGGTTATGAACCAAATATTTCCCATATAAGAATTTTTTAATGTGTGATTTATGTTCCAATTGCTCCACCACAACGCACAAGATGGGACCTCAAAGGAGGTTAGGAATATATGTTGGGTATGATCTATCTATAATTAAATATCTTGAACCGTTTATAGGAGATTTATTTATGTCACGTTTTGCCGATTATCATTTTGATGAAACATTTTTCCCAACATTAGGGGGGGAAACTAAGCAACTGGCAAAAGAAATTAGCTGGAATGAATTATCATTGTCCCACCATGATCCTCGCAAGAAACAATGTGAACAAGAAGTTTAAAAGATAATTCATTTACAAAACTTAGCAAATGGTTCATCGTGGACGCCCCCCAAAATTCAAGGTCCGTTGATCAGTCCAACAACATCAATCAGTTGTGTCCCTATCGGGATCCATACTCGACTTCAAACCGAACTGTGGTCTCCTTCGCACCTGTGGAGCCCTACCTAAAACTAAGCTTGTGCAATGTACAATACTACAGGAAAACAACACTTCGCTTAAGAAGCCCGGTTCACCTAAAGCAAAGCTCAATTCGCTCTAAGCCGGCTTCCCACCTTCACCTAAACAAGGTAGAACCCAGAATACAAGACAGCCTCAAGTTTGCCAAGTAAAAGCCCACCTTTGCCTAGGAGAACTACTTCACCTAGGCGAAGGTCTCCTTCGCCTAGGCAAGGCAGAGCCTAAAAATTCAAGACAACCATATGTAAAAAAATCCAAGTTCAAATACAAATCTTTTACATAAAAAAAAAAAACATGCTAGAACTAGTTTGTTCCAGAAATTTTACAAAAATAAATCATAGAAGCAGTTCGCCTAGGCAAAGGTGGGCTTTACCTTGGCGAACCCAAGGCCGTCCTGTATTCTAGTTCCGCCGCCAGTAAAGTCGGGTTTCGCCAGCAAAGTCGGGTTTCGCCAAAGTTAAGTCATTTCGCCAGCGAACCCTAGGGAATTCCCGCAAAGGTTTTCTTGCGCATTGTACATTGCACATGCTTGGTTTTGGGTATGGCTCCCCATACGAAGGAGACTCTGTCCGGTTTTGGTAAAATTATGGATCTCGATAAATGGGACACAACGGTATGGTATCGAGTTACACGATATCCATGGGTTTTTCACGAGTTGATGGTTGATCAACGGACCCCCAGATTTTAGAGCGTCATAACTGCTGAACGTGTTTACTGACCCAAAAATAGTGACAAAGTCACATATACCAGCTACAAATGCTTATATAAGAATTGTTGTTCTTAAAGGATAACCTATCACCACTAATGAGAAAAAGGGACAAATAAAGCATGATAGACCAGTCGATTCCAAAGATAAAATCAGACAAGAAAAATGAGCAAAGCATGGCTAAATGACCAAGTTGAGGAAAATATTGCTTAGAAAAAATTCCTAAGTGAGACTCCCTGGACAAGTCAATTTCCAAAGAGAACTGTGTACCGGAACAAAGAAAATGAAGAGATCTCTATCAATTATGTCGGTGGACTGGGAACAATGGAACCGAAATGAGATAATTGTCACTGATATTTTTGCATATCATATTGCGCAAAATGTTATAAATGAAAATGAGGATCTTGAACCAATGTCTATGAAGGAGTGTAGATATCGAGAAGATTAGCAAAAGTGGAAAGAGACTATCGATCGTGAATTAAAATCGCTAGAAAAACGTAAAGTTTTTGGACTTGTTATTCCAGACACCTACTAGTATAAAACCTGTAGGATATAAATGGGTTTTCGTACGAAAGCGAAATGAGAATAATTAAGTTGTTAGATATAAAGCACGATTGGTTGCCTAAGGGTTCTAACAAAGACTCGATATTGATAATAAAGAGATGTATTCTCTCAGGGTGGATGCAAAGAACTTATGATATTAATTACCAGCAAATAGAAAAACATGAAATGCGGTCTCATAGATATAATCACAACCTACTTGTGGCTCACTTGATAAATGAAATTTATAGTATCCCGGAAGGATTATAGCGCTCGAAAGGTATAACTCTAATCCAAGGAAGCTATTCATAAAATTACAGAGGTCTCTCTATCTCTTAAAACAAGCAAGATATATGTGGTATAATCAAGTAAATTAGATACTTGTTGGAAACAAGGTTATAATAGTGATCCTATTTGTCCATGCTTTTTATAAAGAGGTCTCAATCACAATTTGTGATTATTGAAATGTGCATTGATGATTTAAACATCATTAACTCAAGAGTCATAAGGTCGCAAATTGCCTACAACTAGAATTTGAAATGAAAGATCTTGGCATAAAAAAATTTTGTTTCGCCCTGTAGATTAAACATCTTAAGAATGAGTGTAAAACCCGGTTAAGTTTAAATTTTTCCGAAAAATGACAAAACAGTAAATTGTAGTTATAGTACAGGTTCCAAAATTGGAATTTTTCTACATCTCGAATGGTGAAATGAACCTCACCGATGGATTTGTCTTGTGAAATCTAGTTACCTAGACGACTTCATGAATTCCGAGAGACAATGAAATTTCACGCTTTTGTAGATGGGCATCTAATGGACCCCAAAAACGTGATTTTAAGAAAAATCTAAAAAATGGAAAATAATTTAAGTAAATTTCATTTAAAATAAATCAACTTAAGCCGATCTAAATAAATTGTTTCAAAGTACAAATGCACCTAAGTAAGTCCTGACACGTGGTACCTACATGGGGCAAGCCTTTATTTGACAATCCACGGAGTTCCGTTGGTCGGAATTCGTCGAGCCAATAACCAAAGTTCCATCGTCTCAACGAGGGCTAATAAAAGGGAAAATTAAAAACTAAGGGAATTCACCAAGATCCGGGCTAGCGAGATTTGGGAAAATCGGATTTTTAGGGCTTAGGAGGTGGCTCTCAGACCTCCTTCTGCCTCTACTACACCCTAGAGGTAGGATTCTTCCTACCTAGGTTTATTCCTACTTTGTGGGGCTGATTTCTACCTAAGGGGCTATTCGCTGATTTTCTACTCCTAATGGGTCAAGCTGGGCATGTGTTAAAAGACTTTAATTGCCATTTTGTGACTCGCTTAGGTCGACGAAGTTGGATTTGTGGTGTGTAATATGTCTCAAAAGTGTTTAGGGACCATTTTGATTAAAAATAATTATCTGACCATTAATCGACACCTTAAGGGGTTGTTCTACCGCTTTAAAACAACTTTAATTGTCGTTTTGCCGCCGTTTGTGACTGGTTTTGTATGTTGATTTGTGGTTGTATGTAATATGTCCCAAAAAGTGTTTAGGGACTGTTTGGATTAAAAAGAATTATCCGAACTGTTAATTGATGCCCTAAGGGGCTATTTGGCTTGTTTTAAAACGACTTTAATTGCCATTTTGTGGCATGTTTGTGGTTGGTCTTGTGTTTTGATTTGTGGTTATGTGTAATATGTCCTAAAAAGTGTTTAGGGAGTGTTTGGATTGAAAATAATAATCCGGCCTGTTTGGTCGGTTTAAAGGCTTGTTTGGCCGGTTTTGTGGCCAATTCAAGAGGCAGTTTGGGGCTGCTTGTGTGGGTTGTTTTCATGGGCATTATATATGCCATACTCACTCTCGAGGGTGAACAAAGGTTATTACTCATTGCAATACTACGTTTGGTTTTTTTGGTTCGATGAATGTTGATATATGTATGCTTATATATAGACATTGAAATGAATGGTTGTTTTAGAAACTATACGTATGTAATATAATCATCTATGATACATGGTTAAATGTATGAGATAACGTCCATATGACATTCATACATTACATTTGTGGTATTTATATACTGACATGCAATGGTACACAACATTGCATATGCACGGAACACGTGATTTCATAGGTAATGAGTGCATGGTCGGTGACTCAACACCACAATAGGTGATTGATGAGTGGGCTCGGTGCTGTTGGACGAAGTCTAACAGAGTCGCATTGTTGAACGAAATGGTAAAAACTTGTGCTCCCGTAGTAGCAAGAAGGCATAACACTTCTGGTGAAAGACCTTGATTTGTTCAAACAATCCAACTAAGAAGTCCAGACCATGGAAGGCATGCGGTTTCACGATGGGACTCGAAAATTCGCCGCTCACAAAAGACACGTACTAGAATAAATGATTCATTCGAGGTTTAACATCCAAAGTTTTTGGTTTGTAAACAAATGATTTTGGTTTAAAAATGATCATCGATATAATCCATCAATGACTCGCTATCACACATGGGCATCGTATAGTGTGGTAGAGCTCTGGTAAAGACTCGAGTATGATGAGCCTCCATAAAGACTCTGCATCGTGCATGAGTGGTTTCATCTCATTTCATAGAATGACACGTAGAATTCCAACATAGATTGCATATTCTCGTTTTTGAAATCGTGGATGTGAATGTAGAAGCATGAACATTGTACGTGCACTTAAAGTGAGCAGCCTTTATGTGAATTACTCTACTAGGCGTGGCTCACCATATACGGAAAAACATTTCCTGTGTGCGGATCAGCCGGTGGATCGATTCTCATCCTGGTCGCAAGGGTGAAGAAAGCCGACGTGTGCCTTTTATAATTACGTTTGTAATTATTTTTGTAAAATAATTAGTTCCAAATTATTTTTGGCATGTACCAATATGTAAAGAGTTGTAATTGAACCCATATAGAATGTTTTTAATATAGTCTTACATGTTTTTATATGAATGTGGATAAATGGGCCCTAAGGGCTATTTTATTCATAAATGGACCCATTGCCATTATCACATATATTGGGTCTCCTTTGATTTTATTTAAAATCTCATTTGATTTTTAATCCATTTTTCTGAGTTTAATACGTTAATTGTTGATTCATATACGTAAACCCGGTAATTTGCTCAAATTTAATTTGCAGAAAATACAAAGCAGGTTGTAAAATCCTAGTAAAACTGAAGAATTCACTGGGCCAGTAAAGGAGGTCGCAACTAGAAAAGAAAGTCGCGACTAGAGCTCTTTGTTCAGTGTTATTTCCAGGTCACATCACCAAGACCAGTTAATGAGGTTACACTCAAGAAAACGTGCGGTTGAGACGTAAAGAAACTATTCAAGGCAGAAGTTCAGGTCGCAACGCCAATCTAAGGTCGCGACGCTTGATCCGCCGATGAAGCCACAGTGAGGCTCCTGCAAGAAATTCGCTAAGTCGCAACCATTTTTAAATGAAGGACTCAAATCGAGGTCGCGACATCATCTCAAGGTCAGCACACGGAACCGGCAGGGAGTCACAACAAAGAGATTTGGCTGCAACCATGGAGATGGAGAATCATAAATGAAGTCGCGACATCATCTTGAGAGAGGCTGCGATGTGAAACTCCGAAGTCAGCCAAGCAAAGTCCCGCTGAAATCGGCCGTTAAATCCATGTTATTACCAAGGACCCTGAAAAGGAGGTCAGAACTAATCACCGAGGTCGCACCTGCAGTTAATCGGGAAGATTACAAAGCCATGTTTGGAACTAATATCGAGGTCAGAACATGTAAACCAGCCAACGAAGTCCGTACTAAGCAAAGGAGTCACGACCACTTAACTCACAAGAACCTAAAAGGAGGTCACTTAATTAATCACCGGATCGACCGAATACACTCCTGAGCATCAACATTCAGTCGCAATTATTTTTAAAGCAACTGGTGACAAACTGCAACCGTAGTGTTGAAGCAACGCGGAGGTCACGAGACGGTATCGAGAGGTCGACCGCTTAAAGGGCGACAGTGCCACCGCGCCAATTATCGAGGCCGCAAGATATCTCCAAGTCAATCAAAGCAAAGACCAAAGGAGGTCGCAACCCGAAAAGGAAAGTCACGACTGAGGAAAGGCAAAGAGAAATAAAAATGTGTCTAACTTAAAACTTAGGTCGGCTTGTTGAAGTGCAGCAAGGAAAGGAAGTCCTGACTCATAACTAAAGTGATACACCAAAAGGAGGTTAAGGCAACCTAAAACTCAAGTCGTGATCTCAGAGATGCAAATGTATGGGAATCTACAATGAGGTCGCACATGAGAGATTAAGGTCGCGACAAAAATTTCGAGAACAATTGAAAGCATGCAGGCTGCGACCACAATTGGTTTTTACAGAGGTCGCAACCACTAATCAACGAAGCTGCAAGAAACTTGGTCGCAACTGAACTGGAACAAGTAAAGGGAATCCAGGTCACGACATCAACCCAAGGTCGCGACCTGAGATAGTGAATTGGGCTTTTCTTTTGAGAATTCCACCTTTTGTTTTTTAGATTGGGTCTGTTCTTTTGACAGCCTATAAATAGATAGTATTAGAATAGTAGTAGCTTCCGCCTTCACTACCTTAAAAGGGGGAAAGTAGCGGGAGCTCATGGTATAGTTTAGAGTAGAATTTATTTTCTTTATTTTTATTTTTTATTTTATTTTCTTTCCTTGAATTCTTTTTCTCTGATCCGAATCAAGAACTGCAAGTGTAAAACGAGTGGAGCCGGATTTTTATTTATGTTATTTTCTTCCTTAAAATTATCAAGTCAAAATTTATGTGAAATTTGCATAAATTTCTCGAATTCATTTCTTCTTAGCTTCATTGTGATTATAGTGGATGTGTACGTGATCGGTGTCTTACTTTAATTGTAATGCAAGAATTGGAATGCACCGATTTATACGCTAGTTACGCCTTTTCTCTCGCAAAGATCGAGAAAATTATTCGGGTCGGATTTACTTATCGTGTCGTTAATCGATAAGTTTCCAATGGTAGTACCGAATACCAATTGAGGGAATGTATCTTGCTCTAATTTCTAGGATGCCCTCTACGTGACACAGAGTTGGAGATTCCTGAGAGTTGAGAACATTCACTTCTGGGTATGTTAGACTACCATTGATGAACTGCTGAGCTTTGAAAGTTCATTATGATAAATCCCCCATTCGCTCATAATTGAAGTTGGAGGGGAGTATTTAACAATATAAATAATCAGAGAGTTCACCTTAATCTAAAGGGAAGCTCCCAACCCCGTGTTAACTGAGATCTAATCAAGGGAAAGGGATGAACCAATAGATCTGGAGGATGAGCCACCAATTAAGTGGTAGAAATTTTGCAAAAAACTCGGTAAAGGAAAGCAAAAAGATCCGCACAGTCATCAAGAAATCGGTGTAAAGTATTGAGAAAGAAAAATGCCCAGATCTTTTAAGAAAATTAGAAATACGTAATGGCTTCGATTCGTTCTCGGTAAGCAAGGGTTTACACTAGTGAATATGGAGAACCAACGTAACATTTAAAGTAATTCGACAAATCCGTGATCCACATAAATGAGTAATGAATTTTCGTAGGGATGATTGTTTCATTGTAATTCTTGATAGTTTTCAAGTTTCACAAGAAACCGATTCACCAAGATTTCTACCATTTATTTTTAGTCATTTACTTTTTGTTTTGTTTTAGCTCAACAAGAGTCAATACCTAGATCTTTATTTTCTAGATAAAACTTTCACTATAAGTTTTTAGTCCAAATATCATAGAATTTCGTAGTCGCTTTGGATCTCTAATTCCTCACAATCAGGAATGATACCCGACTTACATTCAGATTTTACTACTAGAGTGACTTATGCACTTGCAAAGGTCATAGATCACCCATATTTTTAAATCATGAACATTAAGAAAGAATTATTTTATCAAGCAAATTTATCCAAAGTGACATGGCTGCAAGAGAAGTGTAAGGCTCTTGTAACTATGTGAATTTGAGGGGTTTTTAGTCTATATAGAAAAAGGCAAACAATGGGTCATGTGATTGTATTGTTGTACATGTTAGATTTTGGATAGAGCTCCCCATACAAAGGAGACTCTGTCTGATTTTTGTTAAATTATGGATCCTGATAAATAAGACAACGGTGTGGCATCGAGTTACACGATATCCACAAGCTTTCCACGAGTTAATGGGTGATCAACGGATCCTCGGATTTTAAGGCGTCACAGCTAAGTATCAGAGCATGGGTATGCGATTACCTAGGGCTTGATAGGCATGGGTTTAGACCATTTCATTCATTGTCCATTTCATGTTTTGTGTCCTAATAGGCTACATGATTGTGTGCTGTGTTGTGTGAATTATATACATGGTATAATGTATATGGAAAAGAGGAACACTGTGTGGTTATAAAATATAACCTCGGGGTCTCTAAAAGGAATGAACTGGATAGTTCGGGATGTTAATGTCTATTAGTGGTTGGCACATGCGCTACTAGTTAGACAAGGAGAGAAATTTCAAAGTTTAAACTTGATCCTGACTTTTGCACGACATGCAAAAGCTCGGGAGTTCCTATAACTGAAATAAGGGACAATGACAGTGCTCGAATACATGGCTAAGTTCACTTAATTAGCTTGTTCCGCTGATGATTATGTAAAACCCGGGTAAAATTGAAGTTTTCCAAAAAAATGGGTAAAGACGGTGAACTTGCCACTACAATACAAGTTGAAAACCTATAATATTTCTAGATATCGGATGACGAAACGAACCACACCGTTGAATTCGTCTTGCGAAATCTAATTACCTGGGCGAATTTCATTGAATTTAGAACAATCATAATTTCGTTGAGGCAATCGGTAATGACGACACATGGCAAGCCATGTGGAAGGCATGCAGGTACATGTGCGACATACGGCAAGCCAAGGCCCACATGCATGTCAATGGAGAAGTCTATAAATGGGAGGGAAACTGGCTTCAGAGGAGGAGGGCAACAAAAAGGAAAGGAAGGAAAAAAAATAGAAAGAGAAGAAAAAAATTAGAGAGAAAGAGGGGGAAAAGGAAATCGATGTCTAAATCCAATAAACCCGCAATGGTAGCAAAGTCCGTATATTCGATGAGGGCTACGCTCCAAGAGGTAGGGAATTCTTCCTACATTGGTTTATTTTCCACCATAAGGGATGGGTTATTTCTTTCGCTCTCTATGTCGTTTGGTCGAATTTCGAAATATGAGAATGTTACCCTATTTTGATCTTGCACACTGGCCGAATTTTAGGACTGATTTTCGGGTGGACAACTGAGGGACTTCGGACTCGAGCCCCCCATGTAAATTGTAGTTGTATCAGTGAACTTGATGTAGGCTTTTGAATCACCTAAATCGAACCTCTACAGCCTAAGTTATGGTCCATTTCCCGGAGACCGCCATGGGCCGCTTATCTGTTGTGTCCGCATTTTAACCGACGCATTGCACTGAGTTCATAGATCGCTTTGCGGTCTGGTTAACAATCGGTTGCGGCTTGAACCGTGATTGGTCTATGGTCGCTTTGGGACTAATTGCGTTCTCGCTTTTGGTGGTTCGTTATACCGACGGTGAAGTCTAAAATCGTGGGATTGTTTTAAAGTGTTATCATTACTTTCTGCGGATAACATGCTTTATTGTTCTCGTTGATATATATGTTTTAACATATTGGCAATCGATGAAATGTTTGGAAATTATATGCTTCAACATAATTATCCAGCGATACATGATAAATTGTATACCGGAATCGCCCATACGGCATTCATTACCCATGAGACATGTGGAATTGATATGAAATGACGTATGCATCGTGATATGCACCGAGACATCGTATTTCACGGGTGTAAGGCATGGTGCCATCACACACCATCCTCGTGGTCGATGAGTGGACTCGATATGTTGAACGAAGTTCATGAGTTTCAATCGCTCATGTAGCATGAAAATATGTGCCTGCACGCATGTGGATAGATAATTTCCCGTGTGAAAGACCGCATTTTTGGTTATACATGCATATGTCCAACGGTGAAAGCCCGTGAAAGTGTAGAAAGTCGTGCGAAACCTGTGGTGAGACCCCGAAAATTCGCTACCCACAAAAGACACATGATTTTGTAAAAGAAAGTAGTCATTAGAATATGACATCCAAAAGGTTTTGGTTTATAAACAAAATGAAATTTTGTTTGAAATGATTAGTGGATGCGATTAATCAATGACTGCTTTATCACGTATGGGATTGTAGTGTGATAGGAGCCTGCATGCCACGGTCTCGCACTTATTACTTTTTGGCATCACATTGAGTAAACGAGTCGGTAATGACTACATAAGAGATACGATCGGTCTCATCTCATTTCATTAAGATGTATAGAATTCCATGATAGAATTGCACAATCTATATGGAATGGTCGATGTGAATGCAAGTGCTGGGGCATTGCATACGCACCAGCGAGCGGCCTTTGTGAGGAAATTTCACTCGGGCGTGATCACCCTATATGGGATAACATTTCAGATGCAGAGCAAACACTGGTGGGCGACTCTCATTAGGAGCCAAAATTGTGAAGAAAGTCGAATTGTGGCTTTGTAACCTTTTTGTAAAAGTATTGAACAAACAAGTTTTCTAATATACGTTTGTATGAGGTCGTAATTAAACTCATAGTAATATGTTTTGAAAATAACTTAAAATGTTCATCAATGTAAATAAACTGATCCCGTAGATGGGATTGAACAATGTGGTATCGATTAATACCGATATCCACTGGGTATTTTCAAGGTGTTGACTTGGTCAATGGACCTCCTGACAAGATCACAGCCAGACAGAGCTTGGTGATACGAACACCTAGTGGCTCATAGTAATGGCTCCGGGATCATTGCATTTATGGTGCATTTCATGTCTTTTGCTCAATATGCTACATGATTGTGTGTTATATGAATTAAATTCATGGGAAAATGTATATGGGAAAAAATGAACACTAGGGTTAGAGAACATACCCTTAGGGGTTCAGAAAATGAATAAACGGAATAGTTCAGGATGGGATGTCATATGCACTACTAGTTAGACTAGAAAAAAAAAATCTCAATTTGCTATTTGACACATGTAGATGGCAAGTCGAGGAAGAGGAAGTCGAGGAAGGGGACGCCGAGGAAGGGGACGCAGGGGCGGTGGGTGGAGAAACAACCTAATACCACCAGCCTTTAACCAACAAGCCTTCATGGAGGCTATTGCGCCGCGACCGCTACTTCATTGCACAGCGAAAGTAAATGGCCGCTACCATTGCACGTGCCGGTGCAACTACGCCAAGGGGGCGTTGGCAACCTCAAAGGTTCAAGGCACATCATCCTCTGACCTTCAGGGGAGGAGGGGATCCGATGATATCTAATCATTAGTTCCAACAAGTTAAAAAGATATTGGAAGTTATGGAGATCATCTCCGATGCCACCAAGATAAAGTTAGCCACGTTTCAATTAGAGGGTGAATCCTGGGCATATGGATCGGGTCAGTCTCGAGAGACTTAGAGGCAATGACATGGGAAGAGTTTCAGAGCTCTTCACAGTAAGTTTTTCCTGAAGATCGGGCTCAATATACAAAGCTCAGGTTCCCGAATTGAGACAAGGAACGATGACATCGCTGAACTGCGGGCTAAGCTTCACTCGACCAGCTCGCTTCGCTGATGACTATGTGTAACCAATGGACATGGCCAAGGTGAGAAAGTTCGAGGATGGATCGAAACTATTCATTCGGTAAAATTGTGGGACTTCTTCTGTAAGATATGGACTTGATGGTCGTGATAATATGGCCATTAAGAGAGAAGTAGATTATGCATGGAACATCCGAGATGCGGGTGTTCAGGATAAGAGGAAGAAGAGTCAACCTTCTTCTTCTAGCTCGGGGAAGAAGAAAAGAACTCTTACTCCGCAACGGTTTCAAGGACTGGACCGCGGCTATCAAGGCCAAGGCTAAGGTCGACCATTCTAGAGTTGGGAGACACCTCTGGGCCCCAGCAAACAGGCATAGGACATGCTCTACCGCACACCTCTGTGACACTCGAGGCGTGATTGTCCTCAAAGACGAACCCGCAGCTATGGGACACCCCACCCTAGTCATCAAGTGGGACGTACATTGACACGCTTGTTCCTCCCTTACCCCACCATGAGCCAAGTGAGACAAGATCGGGCCAAGGCGCCACACTGTGGTCGCATTTACTTCACAGCCTGCCGTATGGGCCATGGAAGGGATCGAGGTTGAGGCTGTGGCCTACAAGCCGGACTTCGTGGACCTGTGGGGGTGTTTACTTCATTACACCTCAGCCGAGCCAGATCAATCGGTTATTCGTATGTTTCTACTCTTTCGCCATGGATCTTTATTCCTTCGCACGCATCTCAGGTGGTATGCTCGGGCTTAGAGGCTGAAACCTTGGAAAACTGTTGTATGCACCTCCCTAGGAACCAAGGTGAGTATTGATCTAATATGTCGATCGGTGGGAGTTGTGAGATCTCGTGTGGATTCTACTCATTGTGTGACTTTCGACACGGACACGTTTGAGTTCGATGTTATCCGACGATCACGACGCACAATCGAGCCGTCATTGATTGTGATTGTAGGAGGGTTACTGCCTACACATCAGATGATGTTTGTGTTATATTTTAAGGGGATAAGCAAGATGCTATATCGCAAGCCGTGTATGATTCTAGGTGGCATGAACAAAGCCAGGGTTGGTCAAGTAAACCTTACCTTGGAGATGATAAGAGACAAGTCGGGTTTACCTAGGTAGTTTGCGAGTATAAGGATGTTTTTTTGAAGGAATTACTGGGATTACCTTCGCATAGGGATGTAGACTTATGTATCGAGTTACACCCTGATACATCGCCTATTTCTATGATGTCGCATAGAATGGCGCCTGCTGAGTTGTAGGAACTTAAGGTCCAATCAGGCACTCATTGACAGGTTTTATTGGGACCGAGCACTTCTCCCGAGGAGCCTGATATTGTTTGCCAAAAAAGAAGGACAAGACCTTTCGGCTGTGCATTGACTACCGACAGTTGAACAGGGTTACAATCAAGAATCGATATTCTTTACTGAGGATTGATGATTTATTTGATCAACTGAGAGGGGCGCATGTCTGCTCTAAGATAGATCTCCGCACCGGTTATCATCAGTTTAGGGTTAGGAGGTAGATATCCCTAACACGACGCTTAGAACGCGATAAGAGCATTTCGAGTTCACAGTAATGCCATTCGGGTTGACGAATGCTCCAGCAGCATTCATGGATCTCATTGATATGGTCTTTCAGCCCTATCTAGATCAGTTTTTTGTGGTCTTCGTGGACGAAATTTTGATCTACTCCAAGTCGGAAGAGAAGCATGAGGATCATTTGAGGATTGTTCTCCATGCTTTGAGAAACCATCGTTTGTATGCCAAACTCAGCAAATGTGAATTTTGGCTTATTGAGGTAAGATTCTTGGGTCATGTGGTATTGGCTTCGGGTGTCTTAGTGACCCAGAAAAGGTCGAGGCGTAGCTTATGAGTCAGAGACCCAAGTCGCCAGATATGTAGTTTCGGGATTGGCAAGGGTATCACAGAGGTTCATTGCTGACTTCTCCCTGATTAGCTACGCTTATGACGAATCACCCGAACAAGGTTAAGTTCGAGTGGAATGACTTATGTGAGAGGGCATTCTAGACCGAAAAGGAGACTTACTTCACCTCCTATTATGATAGCCCCAGAGAGGGGGAACAGTACATAGTGTATCAGGACGCCAAGGATCTGACGTGATGTGTTTTGGATGCGCCTTATGATTATCTATAGCAATTAAAGAATTATGAGCGAAGTTACCCCATACATGATATGGAATTGGCGGCCATTGTCTTTGCCTTGAAGATTTGGTGCCACTACCTGTATGGTGAGCAGTTCGAGGTGTTTTCAGACCACAAAAGTCTAAAATACATCTTTACTCCAAAGAGGACCTCACATGAGGCAACGTAGTGGATGTAGCGATTTGTGATTATGAATTCACTTTGCATTACCATCCCGGTAAGGCAAATGTGGTGGCTAATGCGCTCAACCGGATGTCACAAGGCGTATTGGCTAGTATAGCTTCCCGAGAGTGGCAGATGCTCGAGGTTGTGGGATAGTGTGGCCTGCATTACAGAGATCAAACTTAGGGTATTTTAGGGAGTTTGGTGGGTACGCCTTCCCTACTAAGCAGAGTGATCGAGTCCCAAGGACAAGACACAGAGATAGCGTCCATCAGGGACCGAGTATAGTCAAGTACCGGTGATGAAGGCTGGGCCATTCACACGGATGGTAGTCTTCGATATGGGGTGATCAGGTTCCTCTGTTGACAAATTTGAGAGAGGAGATCCGTGGAGTTCCATTGCTTTCATTTTGTTGTACATCCAGGTGGCACAAAGATGTACCATGAACTTCAGCCGTGATTACTAGAGCGAATGAAGCATCAAGTCAGATTTTGTTCGTCTCAGGTCTCACGTGGTCAACAAGTAAAAGTCAACACCAGAGGGGACAGTGCTACCTGCACCATTGTGAGTAAAGAAGTGTTCGAGCACGCCATGATGAATTCAGGACTCATTTTCCACAGACATCACTTGGCATGATAAGGTGGGTGGATCGTGGATCACCACACCAAAGACTTTCTAAATGACGGATGACCTTTACTCCAAAGAGAAATTGGCGAGATTATACATACGAGAGATTATCCGGTTACTTGAACGTCACTTATAGTACGACCGAGATCCCAGGTTAACGACTCATTTTTAGGAGAGTTTCTAGAGAGCCATGGAGACACAGTTGATGATGAGCACCACTTTTCATCCCTAGATGGACAGTTAGTCAGAGCCTAGATGGACAGTTAGTCAGAGAGGACCATTTAGACGTTAAAGGACATGCTACTGCATGCTGGGCCCCGGATCTTAAGGGTAGTCAGAAGAGACACCCTTAGTGGAATTCGCCTACAACAACGCTTATCGTGAGTATACAGATGAAAACTTACGAGACACTATATTTAATATGTCGATCTCCTATTCATTGACTCCGAGGTAGGAGAGAGATTCGTTATGGGGTCCTGATTGCAAAGGACATCTCGAAAAGGTGGATTCACATAAGATCTTCTCACGCCAGCCGCAAAGAAGAGCTATGTCGACAAACTGGGTGGCTTGCACTTTAAAGTTCGAGGTCTGATCACAGCCTTCTCAAGATGATGCCTACAGAGGAACAAACATATTTGGAAAGCAGGAAAGCTATCACCGAGGTACACCGGGACCCTTCGAGGTACTCGAGAGTGGTGGCACAATATGCACTGTCTGGCATTACCACGGTTTATCAAGTGTTCATGCGGTATTCCATGCTCGATGTTCAAAAGTACACCCGACGACTCATGCAAAGGGATCGGGGGTGATTTCCATTATCATGGTGATGGGACCTTTGAGGAGGGACTTATGTGTATTATGGATAGCTGAGATCAGGTTTCGCGACGCAAGACTGTGAGGCTAGTAAAGGTGTTATGGCAGCACCGAGGAGTGGAGGAGGCAACATGGGAAAGCGAGGACATGATGCGCCACTTATCCTTCCTTATTTGAGGATGAAGGTATGTTGTTTAGTCATCGGAAAAAATGACCGTAGAGCATATGCATGATTTGTATACGTGCTTTATGAATTTCGAGACAAAATTCTTTAAGGGGGGAAGAACAAACCCGCAAATTGAACTATTCCAAAAGAAAGTGAAAACACTGAACTTATCGCTACAATATAGGTTGAAAACCTAGAACTTCTCTAGATCTGATGACGAAACGGACCTCACTTTTGCATTCGTCTCGCAAAATCTAGTTACCTGCCTAATTTCGCTGACTCGAGATGTCGTAATTTCACGCTGAGGTAACGGTGTTCAGACACATGGCAAAGCCACGTGGTCACAAGGCATGCAAAGGAAAATGCATATGTGACATGGAAGGCAAATGCATGTGTCCACATGCATGTTAATGGAGAAGTCTATAAAATGGAGGGAAATTAGTTCAAAGAAGGAGAGCAACAAAAAGTGAAAGGAAGGAAAAAAAAAAAAAAAAAAAAAGAGAGAAAGAGGGGGCGATACGAACTCATCGACCAAGAAGTAAAGTCCGTATATTCGACGAGGGCTACACTCAAGAGGCAGAGATTCTTCCTACTTCGCTTATTTTTCACCATTGGGTCAGGTCAGGCCGTTACCCTAAGTAAAGGCTGTTTGGCCGAATTTCGAAATATGGGAATGCTGCCCTATTTTGATCCTACACACTAGCCGGATTTTAGGACTGATTTTTATGTAGGAACTCAAGGGACTTCGGACTTGGATCCTTCATGTAAATTGTATTTGTATCAGTGAACTTGATGTAGACTTTTGAATCACCTAAATTGGACCTCTACAGCCCAAGTTATGGTCCATTTCTCGAGACTGCCACAGTTGGGCTATTTATTTGTTGTGTCCAGATTTTTGAACTGATTTAAGTGCAGATTTTGTACTGATTTCGTGGACTATTTTGGTGGCTTGAATCAGATTGTCTACGGCCGTTGACCGATTGCGCTATGTTTTCGTGGTCTCGTTATGGTCGAGATTTGCGAGGTCTAAAATTATGGATTGTTTTAAAGTGTTATCGCTGATTTTGTGATAACATGTTTGATTGTTCTTGGCTGATATAATATGTTTTAATATATTGGCAATTGGATGAAATGTTTGAAATTATATGCTTCTAACATAATTATCCATGATACATGATAAATTGTATGTTAGAATCATTCCATATGACATTCATTACATATGAGACATGGAATTGATATGAAATGTCATAATACATTGCATATGCATTGAGACATCACATTTCATGGGTGTAAGTGCATGGTGCCATCACACACCATCCTCGGTGGTTGATGAGTGGGCTCAATACGTTGAACGAAGTTCAACGGAGTTTCACTATTCGTAGAGCGTGAAAATATGTGTCGGGTAATAGCAAGCAGGGATAGATACCCCCTTAAGTGAAAGACCTAGTATTTTTTGTTATACGTGTGTGTCCAACGGTGAAAGACCGTGAAAGTATAGGAAGGCGTATGGCTTGCGCGACTCGAAAATTGCCACCACAAAGACACATGATTTTGTAAAAGAGTAGTCATTAGAATATGACATCCAAAAGATTTGGTTTATAAACAAAATGAAATTTGTTTGAAATACCATTGGATGCGATTAATCAATGACGGCTTGACACGCATGGGCATTGTGTGTGTGTGTGTTAGGAGTCATTATTGACTCCTGAATTTATTACTTTTAGCATCACACTGGTGTAATGGAGCCTGTAATGACTCGCATCATGGTACATGATCGAGTCTCATCTCCATTTCTCGCATGGCATATAGAATTCTATGATAGAATTGCATAACTGTGATGGAATGGTTGGATAGAATACAAGTGCTAGCATTGCATGTGAACTTAGCTGGAGTAATTTATAGGAAGTTTCATCGGGCATGGTTTACCCCGTATGTGATAACATTTCGTGTGCAAAGCGTATTAACGGTGGACAGCCTCATTGGGAGTCGAAATTGTAAGAAAACCTGACGGGCTTTGTAACCTTTTTGTAAAGTATCGACAAACAAGTTTGTATTATATGCTCAGATGAGGTTGTAATTAAACTCACAGTAATATGTTTTGAAGATAACGTAAAATGTTCATTGAATGCAAATAAATGGATCTCGATAGATGGGATTGAATAGTGTGGTATTGAGACACACGATATCCATGGGTATTTCCGCGTGTTGACGGTTGGTCAACGGACCCCCGGATTTTAGGGCATCACATATTATATGGCCATAGACATTGCCAAAGTAAGGAAGTTTGAGGATGGTCTAAAATTTTCCATCTGAGGTAAAATTGTGGGACTTCTCCTACAAGACATGGACTTGATGGTCAAGACAGCTATGGCCATTGACAGGGAGGTGGACGACGCACGGAGCATCCGGGATATAGGTGTTAAAGATAAGAGGAAGGAGAGTCAACCTTTTTCTTCTAGTTCAGGGAAGAAGGAGAGGAATTCCCACTTCTGTGGTTTCGATGTGGTCGCTGTCAAGGCTACAAGGTCAATCATTCCAAGATCGAGACACTTCGCGGCCCTAACTGTACGCAGACTCGCTACTATCGCCACCAAACTGGACACATGAGTGCCTAAAAAGCTCATGTCATACCCGCGTCTTTCAAACATTTTAGCACTATTTTATATTTGAATAAATGCATTATTGCTCGATATTTGATTTTTGATCGTGGAGTATCAAGAGTGAAAATGGTGGTTTTCATAATCGCTGAACCGCAGCAAAGGCGGGGGAGAAAATTTGAAACAACGCCGCGACGTCCCGCGCCGCTCGACATCAGAACGCCGCGACGCATGGTCAACAAGAAAAGTCAAAGAGACCCAACGTCACGACGTTCTTGCAATTTCGTCTGTAATAATAAAAAGCATGGGAGACCTATGTATCATCAAGAACGTACTAAGGGAGCAAGGAAAACAAAGCAAATAGCGACTGAGGGATCAATAAGATGCTTGTTTCGTGATTTTCCTTTCTCATAAACCATTTATGATTTATAGAATTATGCATGTATTTAATTCCAATATGTTCTAGATATATTTTTAGGGTTTTGTTGAACCCTGTCACAATTGAATGGATTAAGGTTTAAACTTATATTATTCAGTTTCTTTATGATTTACATCGATCTACTCTATGTCTGTGGTTTATATTCAGGGTGATGTCTGGCCAACATTGGCATGATCTTGCTGGCATCCAAGATCGAGATATGACTCCTGTATTAGCGAGTAGAGCGACCGCCAACCTGGCCATCAGAGGTATCTCGCCCGAATGTGCAATTGTGGCTCTGAAACATTTTAGTGTTTCTGAGGTATCAGCCCGGGCGCAGGTTCACCCAACCCTACCGCGTAGATAGCTTGATACACTTCGAGAGAGGGCAACTCGTAGGCACGATCACCTCGTCATCAAGAAACCATTGATATACTGAATAGTAATTCCTCTAGGTGATAATCCATCAACAGTGGCAGGGGGAGACAAATCCCTGGTTTCCATAGCAAAGTACTTTTACAAGTTAATTAGATCTAGTTTTAATCTCATCCATTAGTTAAAACATTCATTAAGAGTTTAAGTCCAGATAATATAATAGGGCAAAATCCAATAGGCAACACACTTCTCCTTGTGGATCGATATCCGTACTTAGGTACACTATATTACTTGATACGATGCGTGCACTTTACGACACAGTATCACACCTGGGCTATCACACATCACGCGTCTACTAAGTTTTCAAGGCGCCTATCGCTGTGTGAGAAGTTTTAGTGTTGATATTGACTAGAGTGCAATTAGATATTACTCTAGAATTTTCCTTTTTATTTTATTTTGCTTTTACAAGTTCTTGTAATTTGGTCTTTGCGTTTTGTGTTTGATTGCAGTTAAGGTTATCATGAGTGTATACGAAGACGGGATCAAGTTGAACTACATCTGTTTGATCCTGAACCGGAAAGAACCCTACACCGTTTACCCAGAGAAAAAAGAGAAGCACAACATAGAAATCTAGCAATCATGCGTAACACCGATGAGTGCGAACATCGTATTACACTCGCACTACCTTCGCATTTTCATGTTGTTTCGCATTATTTATATAGTTTTGGGTGTTAGACTTTATTAAGTAGCGTTTATTTTGAAATACAGCTCGATGAGGCAAGAAGAACATCTTTGGAAGCTTTTTTGAGCAATAAGGGGTAAGCAAGGGAAGACCGCCATCGCCAGCGATAGTTCCACGCCGCGACGCCACCAAGTCACGACGCGGAGGTCAATCCATACGTGTCAACCCATTTCATCGTCGCGCGATCGCCCCCACGCCGCGACGCCCCCATCGCCGCGACGCCATCACGTCGCGACGCGCTCAAAATTCTGATCTCATCATTAAATGCGAGGGGCCTTGAATCGAGGGCACTGAGGACGGCGGCGCAGATACTCTGGATTGGAGAACTCGCAAATACGCACTTCAAGGATCTCCTCAATCTTTGTATTAGTTTTATTTTTTTATCGCTTTGATTATCGTTTAGATCACACAGGATATTCTTCATATTACGTATTATTTCTTTCCTTCATGATGTTCTAAATCTCTTTCTGTGTATTACATCAAACCTCGCTACTGCATAATGGATTAGGAATTTAACCTTTCATGTTAATCAATTGTTGTTAATTTATCACATCTCGCTCTATTCCCGCATGTTAATTATATGATAATATCTGGCCAATATTAACATACTTACAACTCGAAGATCCGAGATTCGAGAGATGAGGGAGTCTGTGGACTGGTAGAGTAGCCTAGCCGATTCCGGTAATAGAGATATTCAACCCGAAGGTGGTTTTGGGTCAACATTACTACTGGTCACCGAGTCGAGATGTAGATATACTGATTCTATTCACGAATAGGCGAATATACCTCGAGAGAGGATATCTCAGAGGTAAGATCACCTCACATTGATATATTATAAACAATCAATAATAAATATCTTTAGAAGAATAATCCATCGAATGTGACAGGGGGAGATTTAACCCTAGGTTCCCTCATTATCAATTCACCAAAACCAATAGTTTAGTTACAGTCAGTATTTAAACTCCATCTTAGAATCATTCATTCAGATATTGTCTGAAAAGCAGAAAATCTGTAGTCAATTCATCTTTCCCTGTGGATCGATACTCGTACACTAGTACACTATATTACTTGAGGCAACGCGTGCACTTGCGCGTATAGGCGCATATTTTACACACCACGTTTACAGCCTGTCAAGTTTTTGGCGCCGTTGCCGGGGAAAGGCTTAAATTGATATAGAGTAGTAAGCATATAGATAATATTCTGAATTTTTCTTTTTTTTTGTTATTTTTTTTCCAAGTACTGGTAATCAAGCCATAGTTCAGGTGTTATTTCAAGACAGCTTATGGAGTACATGCGATAAAGAAACTGAATTAACTAACAATACTTGTGTAACCGAGCCGAAGACTTCTCGTGATAGATTGCGCGAATGTAGAATGTAACAGAGAACGCCAATAGTCATGGAAAAACATCGAAGAACAAGATTTTAAGGCGGAACAAACTGACCACAGAGAAGCCGAACTAGAAATCAAGCGCCTGTGCCATTCATATACCAGACGATCCAGACATGCTATTGTGATGAGTTCGTTTCACCTCCAACACTCAGACAAAGACCGACGGCCGCCAATTCAAGCAAACAATTTTGAATTGAAGTCACTACAAGACAAATGCTTCGTAACATATTGTTCCAATGGACTACCCCATGAGAATCCAAACATGCATTCACTAACTTCTCGGTCCGCGACACCATCAAATACAACTGGCCATCAAGAAGCCCTAAGATTGGGCGGTTATTCTAGACTTTCACTCTGTGGATAGAGCCAAGCATTATTAACTGAACCAACAATTTACTCCATTACTACATGGAACGAGCCGGTATTAAAAAATTTCTGACCAAATTCTTTCCACCGCCAAAATGTACCAACCGTGCAAGAAATCAACACATTTGGTCAACTCAGGGAGAGAACTCCAGCGTGCTACGGGACAAGTTCCATGACCACATGAAGTGTCCACACCCATCGTTTAATCCGGGACAGATGGGTCCACCTTCTACAACAACCAGAAATACAACCCGAACAATGATACGCCCCACCGGGAGGATCATCGATGAAGAAACCACGCACTGTAGCACAGATATTGGAAGATGCCGCAAGAACCAACACTAATCGTTGGTCTAGAGAGAAGGCCACCCGCCAACACGGCGGCAGGCTGCATAATGCAGCTTCAACAATCTGGTCAATCATGTAAGTACGCCTAACTAAGCAAAGCTTGAATGTATAAACAAAGGGAACACCTAATGCCATACGTACTCAACCTCGAATCGTGGTGACTTTGCGGGGGTCGCAGATAGTAGTGCAAAATTATCGGAAACCCTATCGAACAGCGCCTGCGATGTATCGAGATTTAATCGTAATCAATCACAAAGAAGAAGGACCAGATGCGGGTAATAATCACTTAATCAGAATCGTGACGCGACGGGCGAACAACTGAACCCGTAATAATCAAACAACCAAGGGTATGGATGGAGGAACAATCGTAATACGCAATCGAACTGAGCTAATGAACCACCCTCCAAAAGAAGTCGGATTTAGAGCAAGCTCTGGCCGCAGATGTTAACTTCACCCGGGCTTATGAATGAGACCAAGGCGAACATGCAAATAAAGAAACAAACCCGCTAAAAACAATCAAGCAAAGACAACTAAGGAGTTTCGAGGCACAAATGGGCCAAACGGGCGAACCCACTTACGAAAGGCAACCTGCCCTCTTGCCGAAAGCAATTCAGAGGTAAATCCAAGAAGAGTAGGAACGAGCACGTTAAAGCAGTCACCAAGGCCGAGAGATCTGAATCACAAGTACAACCCCCACTGAAGAGCAAAGTAGAGATCAGAGATCACATGTACCAGACGTAAAGATGATGCGCTAAAGAACAACACAGAGAAACAATGCTAGAGGCCTCTAATGAAGCAAAGGTCAAGATAATTTGGCCCTTACCCACAACGCCTCAAGAAACATAAACTCGATAAGCAATTCACGGTTTATGGATGTTTTCAAAAGTCGTACATAAACATCCCATTACCATGCCTAGAGCAA
Organism: Tetrastigma voinierianum; assembly: GCA_016808115.1. Taxonomy (NCBI): domain Eukaryota; kingdom Viridiplantae; phylum Streptophyta; class Magnoliopsida; order Vitales; family Vitaceae; genus Tetrastigma; species Tetrastigma voinierianum. The sequence goes on along the minus strand of JAEQBH010001744.1, from coordinate 99,277 downwards.
TGCCCAGCTTATAAAGTTCATGAAAGACATTTTGTCTCGTAAGAGAAGATTAGCAGACTTCGAGACTCGTGAACTTAACCGAGGAATGCGCGCCATCCTTCGCAGAAAGCTACCATAAAACTCAAAGACCCGTGCGCCACTATCCCGCGCACAATAGGAAATGCTATTTTTGAAAAGCACCGTGTGACTAAAAGCAAGATTAATCTTTACGCCTCATCCACTTTTTGCCGCTTTGGGGATTAGGAGAAGCCCGTCCGACTACAGTCACTCTTCAGCTTGCAGACAGATCTTTGAAGCACCCGAGGGATAATAGAAGATGTCTTAGTAAAGTCGACAAGTTTATCTTCCCACAGATTTATGCTTTTGTGACATGGAGGAAGATAAAGGGAAATACCGACATCTCGGGAAGACCTTTTCTAGCAACCGGCAGTAAATGATCGATAAAGGTATGGGGAACTGAAGTTAAGAGTACAAGAAGAAGAAGTGAAATTCAATGTCTTCGAGGCAGTACGACACCCAGCAGAAAGTGATACGTGTTTAATGGTTGATATAGTAGAGGCTATAGTGTCTAGCCAAAGTGGCCTCACTGACCCTTTGGAGACTAGCCTAGTGAACGAACGATCCGAGCAGAACCCGGAAAGGGACGGCGTAAGAATATGTTATGGATGGACTTCGGGCACAATAGAAGGAAATACTTCGAATCGCTAGGCGAAGGGGCTAAACAGCCGGTTCCATCAATTGAACAACCACCCAAGATGGAACAAAAACCCCGCCTCTGTACCATTTGAAAATATGCATACTGGGGTAGAATGACGCACGCAAGAATTATTTCATCATCCCTAATCGAAATGGAGGAGGAATACTGAGTTCTTCATAATTATAAACAAGCACTCTGACGGTCTCTAGTCGACCTAAAAGGGATCCGCCTTCTATGTGCATGCACCGATTTTATTAGAAGACGACCACAAGCCCTCGCAAAGGCCGTGAGGAGGTCAATCCGACAATGAAAGAGGTAGTTCAAAGAAGTCTCTAAAAATGGCGGATATCAGTGATTTACCCCATTTTTATATAGCGCATGGTAAGCCCCGCTCGTAGTACCAAAGAGCGGGGGATAATCTATCAAGACTCAAACAACATCTTACCGCCATCTGTCGCCGACCGTGGAGAATCGTATCGACTATAGAAAAAACCTAACAAGGCCACTTGAAGATCACTTTCCGCCATTTCTAGATCGTGATGCTCGACGACACGGATATGAATATTATCGCTTTTAGATGGATATTCCTGCTATTAAACTAAATCGCCATAGCGCCCGAAGATCAGAGAAGACAACATTCATCGCTCATAAGATTCGCCCATGGATGCCTTGGATCATGTAATGCTCCGGTGTACTCTTCGAGATGCATGATGGCCATATTCTCTCGACATGGTAGAAAAGACGACTGAGATTTTCTACGACCATTTCTCACGATGGGGAAATTATCTCGACAATTGTCTAGCAAATTTGAGAACTAAGACTACACGATGTGAAGAGACCAATTAGTAATTAATCGAGGCGCCATTTCCATGGTACAAGAGGGTATTGTCTCTGACATCTAATCTCCGCAAGAGGGATAGAGGTGATGTGGCTAAGATCAAGTACCAAAAGTTACCCTCCTTCTTCTCGTGAAGCGGGGACCAAGCTTTGTGCCATGCCGGATTTTATAGGCTATTTATTAAAGATTTCACGATTATAAACACATTCAATTTGTTAGTCCAGGGATCCCATTCGACTCGAATTCCAATGCGTACATGCTTTCAATCGGGGACAAGAATAAGTCGATTCTGTGCTCCTACTGGTCAGAGCTCCGCATTGGTCTTTCCATCTGAAATGATGTGTGATGCGTTTACTCGCGCAATTGGGGCGCTTTTGGGGACGTAAACTGAGAAGATCTTTCGTGTGATCTACTACGCAAGCGCGTGACTTTGAATGATGCTCAATCAATTATGCCAATTACCGAGAAAGAGCCGCCACATCGCTCGCTTCGACAACCAGCTATATTTAATTGGCAACAAAGTCGTAGTACATACCGATCATTCGCCATTGCTACTTGATGACCAAGAAGATGCAAACCCCGATTGATCTTGGTGGTCCTCATCGTTACAAGAATTTAATGTGAGAAATAAAGGCAAAAGGGCACCGAAACTTAGTGGCGTAATTACTCCATCGCGTACCGGAAGCGTAGATGATATCTCAGCTGGAAGATGAATTTCCGATGAGAAACTTTGCTATCGAGGATAAGAAGGCAATTCCTTGTCTGGCAGATTATGTGAACTATTTGGTGGCAAGGGTGATTCCACCTAGAATTCAACTATCGAAGAAAAAGGTTTTTCGCCCACCTTAAGCACTACTATTGGGAAGAGCCTATTCTCTACAGGCACTGTGCTGATCAGGTGATAAGGAGATGTGTGCCTGACGATGAAATGCATAATATTTTGAACCATTGTCACACTCTACCGTGCGGGTGGACACTTCGTGGACAGAGAACGGCCAAGGTTCTACACTCCAAGCTTTTATCGCCTTCCTTATTTAAAGATGTTATCTATTCGCTTCTCCACTTCAGGACAAGTGTCAACGAACGGGAACATCTCTAGAAAGGACGAGCCACCTATGCATCCTATCTTGGAAGTGGAGTTGTTCGATCTATGGGGGATCGATTTCATGGGACCATTCCCTGCATCATACAACAATTTGTACATCTTGTTGGCAGTGGACTATGTTTCAGCGCGGGCAGGCTGATTCCTACACGCATAAATGATGCCGTCAGGACTCCAATTTCACAAGAATATCTTCTCACGCTTTGAACTCCTCGAGCGTTGATCACGGGAGCAATGGTACACACTTCGCAACAAGGTAATTGATAAGGTTTGCAAAAGCATGGGTACGCCATCGCACATCCTCGTGATACCACCCACAATCAAATGGACAAGTAGAGGTATCCAACCTGCAAATTAAATACATTCTCGAAGACAGAATGCCCGGTGAAGGATTGGTCTAAAAGATAGACGATGCACTCGTGGGCATATCGCACCGCATTTAAGACCGGGGTATGTCCCGTTCGCACTTGTGTACGGTAGGAGCTTGTCATCTTCCAAAGGAATTGAGCATCGAAATATCGGGCCAATTGACAACTAAACACGACAAGATATACGGCAAAAACTACTTCAACTCGCGAGCTTCGATGAGTTCAGAACGAAGCATACGAGAACGCCCGTATTTACAAGTGAGCGACTAAGGCCCGGTATGACAAACACATCACTCGAAAAAGAGTTCACAAACCGACAACAGTTCTTTTATTCACCCCGCCAAAGCTCTTTCCCGAAATCGTCTCGATGGTCCCACCTTTACAAAGGACTAAAGTCTTTCCTGCCGAGAGTGGAAGTTTCACACCCCGAAAGGAACATTCACAACCGCGATTCAACGCTTGAAACCGTACTATGGTGGCGGCGTCGCGTACAAGCAAGTCATTCCTCTAATGCCCGGCAGTAAGGTAGATAATCATCACCACCTCGGCTTCTACGCTCGCTTCACACGAGATCCGTGATCGCCGAAGCCAACGACATTAAACATGTCATTGGGAGGCAACTCAAGTTTTCTAAACTTTGTTTTAAGTTTACGCTTCTATTGTTGTTTTCTGTGAATTTTTGAATTTTAGCCGCATCCATGATCAGTTGTTTCAGCTGTCGTTTAATTGCAGGAGACGGAGGTGTAGTCCTAGACTTCCGTAGAGGGTTCAAAGTCCGGGAAGGGAAGTTTACAAGTGGAGTTCTCGCGGAGTTTCGTATATACCATTCGAGACTTTTTGCCAAAGCACGCCGCGACGTGAGATTTCACGTCGCGGCCATTTCAGTTTCGCCACGCCGCGACGCGGGAGATTTCACGCCGCGACGTCATTTTTCAGCTTCACACGTCGCGACGCAGGATTTCACGCCGCGACGCCAAAATTTCATCTTCCGTCACGTCAGCGACGTGAGATTACCACGCCGCTACGCCATATTAACAACCCTTCATCACGCCGCGACGGACAATTTCACGCCGCGACGCCATTTGGTCACTCTTCCGCCACGCCCGACGGTCCTCACGCCGCGACGCCAATCGTACGTTCTCGCCACGCCGCTTTATCGCGATCATCGCCGCCAGACGGGCAAATATGCTCGCCACGCCGCCATCGTACCCCGACGTCGCGACGCGGATCGATTTTAAACCGTGAACAGCCATTTTTGCCTTCATTCGCACAAACCTCTCCCGAAACCCTAGCTCCTCCGTCGCGGGCCGCCAGATCTCGCTCGTGTTCTCACCGGTCAGACCTCCATCTGCTCGGAATCTCCACCGTAGTCACTCCATTGTAGCTAGTTTTGGATCATATGGCCTTTTCCACCACCGTATCCGATTCTAAATAGTACATTAGACTAGGTTTATTTCAAGAGCTTACTTAGCCTGTAGTCCAGAGGTCTTCATTTCGGTTAACTAGGCTCTTTAGAGTTACTTAGCCTATATTTGGGTCGTGGTTAAGTCTTAAGTAGCTTTTGAGTCCCCTTAGTGTGTATTGCACATTAGGTGGCTCAAGTTTTGTCTAGATTAGGATGTCCGGGCAAGCGGCGCAAACTACTCGGGCTAGTTTTAGCCTAGCCAAAGGAGGCCCCGACCCGCTTCACGCTTCGCGCTTTTGTAAACGCATCAGCCATGGACGGCTTAGCATAATTTGCAAAACCGATCCTTCATTAAGGAGAAGGTTTCCACCACCTCAAGATTTTTTAGAAACCATCGAGGCCAGCGGTTGGCGTGCTCGTACAACCCCCCGCCTACCGCCATGAGCGTAGTTCGGGAATTCTACGCCAACCTCGCATCCACGCCCTCAAAGGTCACAGGCGAGGTGGGCTATCGACTCAGCACGGAATGGATCAATAGCTATTACGGCTCGAGCATATCCCACCGCCCCTTTCTGATCGCCTCCACAGCACCCCGACTACCAGAGGTCATATCCGCGTGTCAACAAAGGTCAAAGGAAGCATGGATCAATAGCGCCGTCACGTTAGTTAAATTTCAAGGCCAAAGCATTCGCCTACACTCAAGGTGTGGCATCACTTTATCACTTCGCCTTATACCGACGACGCACGTGTGTGAGGTGATTCCGGGCCATTCAAGCCAACTACGCTATTTACGTGATATACCATTCGACGTCAAGGGTTATCGGATGCTATCCTCCATGCTTGGGATGCGAAAATAAACACAGGGCACCTTTTCGATCTTCGGCTTGTGCAAGCAAGGGTATATGGCGACAATGAGGCTGGCTTCATCCTATCAAGGAGCCATATCGGTCAAGCGAGACACACACAGTATCCATGACACAAGTGTATATTTCGGGACGCAACCATCGGACGGATGAGCTTCTGGTATAGGGCCTAGCTATGGATTCTTGGGTACTGACACCCGGGGGAGGACGTGCTTGACCCTCATCTGCGACCTCACCGCCGCAGCTGACCTCGGGGAGACCGTCCCTCCTAGCCACCCCACGGGAACGTAGGGACCCGGTGCTCCTCCACTCGCTGAGCGTTTGTAGCATGCAGGATGAGACCAGGGCACCAGCGTCCTCATTACGGGACATGGAGGTGTTGCGCGTGCTGATATGCGGACCGTTCGGCGTCGGGGCCATCATCCCTACAGCGACGACGAGACTATACGAGGACCCCGGCTCGCGCGGCTCGGCACCGCGCGTACCGCCACATGCGTGGAGTCCACCCTCACATATTTTGATTTTGCGGTGGGACACTTGGATCTTTTGTTGGGGAGAGGGTATTTTGTTATGTTTTATTTCTATTGTTTTTGTTTCCATTATTTTGGTGTTAAGTAGTTTATAGCATTTTAGTTGTTCCTTATATAGTTCATGTTTTATTTTAATGTTGCATGCATCTGTAAGTAGTGTTTAGAGTATTGTTTGAGTTTTGGTCTTGTTTGAGTTTTTGTGCATTGCATTTTGCTTATGATTGATGAATCATTTGTTAGTTGGTACGCCATCCCCCATTTTGCATATAGTGATAGTTGCATACATGTATGTCTTTGTTAAAATTGAGGATCATTTGGATTGATTACTTGCTTTATAGAAGTGTTACGAGACATATAGTTGCGTGATGCTCGGTAATTAGGTTGAATAAGTGAAAAGGGCATTGAACTAATTCCGGATAGACAAGACGCACCAATTCTCAAAGATTTCTCCTTTTTACACATTAGTGACTTGAGTATGCATGAAGTAGAACAACCCACCAGGATTCAACCAGCTTTGGGAGATTCGAACCATTCAGTGATAGGACACCTAATGAAAAGAGGATTGCCATTGAGCCCCAACCCAAAGAAAGAATACAAAAACAATAGAAAAAAGAAAAGAAAAGAAAGAAAAAAGAAAAATGATAAAAATGAGTATAGTATAGGAATAAATGAGATCATCCAATGAATCCAGGAAGGCACGGTCTGAGGGCTATCAAAGCTATTCACCACAGGCAATGGCTGGGTCATTGACTTCAGCACTTGTTACATGGGACGGAAGATGGATCGTTCACGCAACCTAGGGCCATTAGTTTGGTTGAGTGTTAGGAGTGAAGTTTGAAGGAATTAAATGCTGGTACCCATAACAGTGGTGAGAGTCACCAATGGAACCCCTTCTGAGGACCTTAACTAAAGCGCAGCCTTGAGGTTCTTTCATTTTGCTTTGTTACATGAAATTTCTAGTTTGTTATCATGAATAATGGGTCAGTTCATTATCCTTGTTTAGGTTAAACATTCTTTCCTAATAGGTAGGATTGAACTTAAAGTTTGGGGTATCGAATTTAGAGCGTAATGGGGCCATCCACCAGGCACATAGGGGTTTGGGAATGGCCATTAGATACCATGGGAGTGGATGCACTAGTGAGTTTCACCTACTTCAATCGAGGATTCATAGAAAGTCAAGTATATGTGTACTTCATTTGAACAGCATCGAGAAGAGCATTGGTATGCGAGATTAGTCGAATTGATCCATTATTTTTCCAGCATGGCGCACATTGTCTTAGTGGTAGTTTGCATGGTGTCGAGTGTTCATCATCTTTATAAGTCGGTTCTTGCTTGAGGACAAGCAAGGAAATTAAGTTGGGGGTGTGATGAGTGTAAAACACCGGATTACACTCGCGTCGATCCTCGCATTTCATGTTGTTTGGCATTGTTATATAGTTTTGGGTGTTTAGATCTCTTATTAAGTGTTTATTTTGATCACAGGTGATGAGGCAGAAGGAACATCTTTTGGAAGCTTTTTGGAGCAATAAGAGGTGCGCGAGGAGCGGCGCCACGTCGCGGCGTCTCCACGTCGCGACGTCATAAATCACGGCGTGGAGGTCAGCTGTGCAGTCAGCCCGCCGCGTCGCGGCGTCCCACGTCGCGAGCGTCCCACGTCAGCGAGCGTCATCCTGTCGCGGTGACGTCCGCTCAAAATTACGGATCTCATCATTAAATGAGGGGGCTCGGGAATCGGGCATCGGAGGACGTCACGGCGGAGTCACAGTTAGGAGAACTGCCAAGCCACGGACTGAGGATCTCATGAATCTTTGTATTAGTTTTATTTTTTATTGTTTGATTATTGTTTAGATCACATGAGGATATTCTTCATATTACATGTATTATTTCTTTCTTCATGATGTTCTAAATCTCTTTTCAAGGTTACATCAAACCTGTCACAGATGATGGATTAAATTTAACCTTTCATATTGTCGATTGTTGTTAATTTATCACATCACACTCTATTCTTGCATGTTAGTGTAGTAATATCTAGCCAATATTAACATACTTACCGAAGATCCAGTCGAGATGAGGTATTCGAGGATCTGAGTAAGTAACTAGTAGATTCGGGTAATGAGATGTCAGAACCTGAAGGTGGTTTTGGGGTTGAACATTAAGCATTTACAGATACCGGAGTCGAGATGAGATATACTCTCGATTCTATTCACGAATGGCGAATATACCTCGAGAGAGGATATCTAAGTAGGTAGATCACCTCATGGTGATATATTATAAACAATGCGAATAACAACATCTTTAGAAGAATAATCCATCGAATGTGACGGGGGGAACCCCAACACAAGTTACTCATTATCAATTCACCAAAACCAATAGTTTAATTCTGATCGATATTTAACTCCATCTTAAATCATTCATTCGAGATGTTAATAAAGCGAAAAAATACGTAGTCAAATTCATCTTTCCTGTGGATGATGCTCGTACTAGTACACTATATTGCCAGCATGCACTTGGCAGTATGGCGCATATTTTACACCAGTTTCTGACTGTCAACAATGTAGAGAGCAAGATCATGGCCAAGAGAGCAAAATGAGCTCAAGGGAGTGCAATGGGAATAATGAGTGGGAATCATGCCTTGAGCGTTTATACGACCCCGGATGATCCGTTTATGTTGCTGAAGAGTTCTCCACCTATGATTCAATTGGCTATCGCAGACCACCCGTTCAGGAAAAACCGACTGAAGCGGTGACCTTACGAGATCTTGAACATTCTATTCCACGGATTACCAAGTGAGAATCCAGTGTACCTAACTTGACTTCATAGAGTATGCGGCACAATCAAGTATAATGGGGTAACTAAAGAGGCGCTCAGTGAGTTATTTCCTCTCGCTGGAGTGAGCTAAATAACTGGTTGACAAGTCAGCCACCGAATTCCATTACTTCATAGAACAACCTGGTTCAGAAGTTCCTGACAAAGTTCTTCCCACCTGCGAAAATTGCACAGCTAGTGCAAGAAATCAATACTTTTAGACAATTCGAGGGAGAGAACTTGGCAAAAGCATGGGATAGATTTCATAGGCCCCATTAAGGAGGTCTTGGATTAGGTATACAGTAGGTATCTGGAATCAACAAAATTTATATCCTAAAGCTCCTGCGCAGTAGCAAGGAATCTTGCTGATATAGTGGTCTAGAATTAGGAACTTCAGGGGATGGGTTTTTCTTCATGCAAATGACTAGGTGAAGTGCTTAAATGAGTGAATTTAATTTGGATTTTGGGGTTTGATAAAAACTTGAAGTGTAATGGTTGGCAAACTGAAATTTAAAATAAAATAAATGTAAAGAAGTCTCAGCAAAGTGTCGACTCTTGGATTTGGGTTCTAAAGGTCAGGATGTTCTCGGGTCCACTTCCTCGTTGGGAGGATGACATATAGTCATCTCCCAGGCAGGATCTTCATTAGCTATAAGCCTAACCCAAGAAATAATTATCCTTTTGAAGAAGATGGTGTTTCTTGAAGCGGCAGTGGTCACCAAGCAGTGAAAGAACAATTCTCACGACTCACCTTGTGAAGTTAATGAGGGTAACTAATGAATCTCGGTGGATCTAGCAATAAGCATCCACTGAACCTAAATATTACGAATAAAGGTCATTGAGGTGAATATAGAGTTAAACCTAGAGTTCAAAGGAAACACAAATTTGCCGGTCTCGTACCTGCGTGAAGAACAAGGGACCTTGACGCCTTGAGGATCTTGCAATGACATGGCTAAGGAGGGAAGGTTGGCAGCTCATCCTCGAGTTGTCATCATGGAGGGTGTTTATGAGGAGAAAATGAGAAAGTGAGCATAAAATGAAAGCCTTGGGAGAGGCTGAAGCTTCTCCCCAAAAATTTATTGCAGAAGTGATTGATTGTTACAAACCTTGACTCTAGCTTATATACGACAGATGAGAAGTACAAAAACAAACAAAAACAAAAGTTGTCTGAGGGTAGAAAGGAGAAAAACCAAAGCGGAGTGGTTTTAAACACAAAAGCAGCGAGGAGCGGGAGGTTTTTGCTACAGGTGAAATTTTCGCTATGCAGCGAAATTTCGCTATCATAGCGAAATTTTCGCTATCGCTATATAGCGAAAATGCAAGCTTGTAGCGAAATTTTGATATTCAGGCACTGTTCGTCGTTGTTCCATTGCTCCCTCTTTGCTACTATTCTGCCCTTTTCTATTCATTTTATTCTTGCTTTTTATATTCTTCATTCCCGGCTTATTGAAATTGATAGAAGCCATATGAAATTGATGGGTAGACTTTGTTATAATTGGATTGACACGGTGATTTGTACCAGATTCCTTCAAAACTACAAAAAGCGACCAGAGTCCGTCGGTAGAATAGTAGGGACCTTAATATGCAAATCGGGTTAATTAGAATGATTAGTACACAAAAACACTCAAAACCTATAATAAATAAGGTTCAAAATACTTTGAGGCACCTAATCAGGTGCCACACAAGTTGACGGATGGATGCAAGTCATACCGCTATAATGAATTACGAGGGATGTGAAGCGTTGATTGATGCCTCGGCAGGAGGAGCATTGATGAAGAAAACTACGAACCAAGCATATGAAATCCTAGAGGATGTTGCAACTAACACCAATTAGTGGCCTGAAGGATAGATTGCGAACCAGCTATGGGAGGCACGGATAACGGGTTCTCGGCCAATGCAGTCCACTCATGTCGCGCATTTCATTAAGCGACTCTGCTAAGCAGCAAAGTGCTCGTAAATGCCATTTAGACCAGAGCATGGGAGTTATGCGATTTATGTGGAGGACATCATAGTAGTGCAGACTGTCATTCAGGACAACAAACAGTAGAGCATGCCCAGTATGTGTCGAGGTTTAATCTGATCCGCAGTAGAATTCGGTATAGGGCAACAACTATCGAGGAACGGAGAATGAAGGCGGGTGGCGTAATGAATGTCGGAGCAATCAGAGTTATGGATGGAGAAACAATCAGAACAACATGCCACCACCCCAAGTGAGCGAACCACCCTTTGAGAAAAAAGTGGACTTGGAACAAGCCCTTGCCCAAATGCTTACCTTTCATATCACCTTTATGAATGAGACAAAGGCGAATATGCAGAACCAGGCCACGAGTTGAGAGCACGTCCAAGCGTACAGTTGAGAAACTTAGAGGTGCAAAATGGGCCCGAATAGTGTCACATTGATGGAAAGGCTGACATGGTTCTTTCCCAAAGCAATTAGAGACTTAAACCCGAGAGAAGGGGAAGAGAGTATTGTAAGGCCTATCACTCTAAGGGTGGGAAGGAGTGGAAATACGGGGCCTTGACAGTGATAGAAGCGGGAGATTAAAGAGCAAGATCGAGGTGTAGAAGATTAGATGCAAGGGGAGGGGCCCTGAGAGACGAGATCAGTCAATGATAATAAAGTAAGGAAAGAGACCGAGAAACAAGCAAGAGGAGATGAACCCGCCATACCAATTCTGTATCCTCAGTGTTTGAAGAAGGGTAGGTTAGAGAAGCAGTTCACAAAGTTTCTTGATATCTTCAAGAAACTACATATTAATATACCCTTTATGGATGCACTAGAGAACATGCCAAGTTATGTGAAGTTCATGAAAAAGATATTGGCAAGTAAGAAGTTGGAGGAATATGGGACCATCACGCTAGCGAAATGCGAGTGCAATCCTACAAAGCTTACGAAAACTTGAAGATCAGGTAAAGCTTGCTATACCATTCTCTATAGGAAACCGGGTATCGGGAGAAGCCCTTTGTGACTTGGGAGCAAGCATCAACTTGATGCCACTCTTGATGTTTAAAAGGCTGAGGTTGGGGGAACCAAAATCGACCCTGATCACTTTGCAGGTGGTATGATCCTACCCGACACCCTGGAGTACTGGATTTTGAAGAAATGTCTTGGCAAAAAATGGGTGCATTCATCCTTCTAGCAGACTTCATCATCTTGGACATGGGAAAGGTAGCCCGCGGTTCCCATCATGTAGTAGACCCTTCTTAGCCACGGGAAAGGCTCAAATCAATGTGCAAGAAGGTGAGCTTAAATTAAGAGTCCAAGGAGATGAGATCACTTTTCAAGTATTCCAGCTCATGAAGCATCCAGATGATGATCCTAATGAAGATATCTCGGACTTTCACTACAAGGAGACCTTGCAAGGTGACTCGGTAAACTTTCGGGATAAGCCTATTGCTGCACAGAAAGACATTACGAGGGTCAAGGGCATGGAAGCCAAAATATTTCATCCACCTTGAGCAGTGTTTGTGAGCACTATGGAGATGTGTTAACATTCCTAGTTCTTCTAGAACACAACATAGAGATTCGGGGAAGTCGAGCTAACGACATTAAACAAAGCGCTACTTGGGAGGCAACCCAAGCCTTTTGATATCTTTCTTTCTGTAGTATAGTTTTGAGTGTTTTTAGTTTTGGCATGTTTTACATCTCTCTTTGTAATCGGGCTTTCTCTTTTGATTAATACATTTTGAGGACTTGGAATGGCAATGGAAGCGGGGAGATAACTTGAGAAGCTCAGTCCAAGAGTGCAAAGGGGTCAGAACTTCACTCAGGGGGTTTTCTCAAACTTAGAAACTTTTTGAAATTTTTTTTCAATTTGACCCTCTCTGTCACGTCGCGACGTTGGCTCTCAACGTCAGGACATTGAACAAATCCAAAAAAATCAAGCCTCTGTCACGTTGCGATGTTGGCTACCCCTATTTTGGACCCCTCTGCATGGCCAGCGGCGGTTGTAGCGTTCAGCGATGTCGGATGTCAGCAATCTCACGGAATATGCGCGTGTGATTCGATGTCGCGACGATCACAAACCCGATACGGAACATCGCGATGTTGGCCTTAACGTCGAGACGTTGTCAATTGAACCCTCGGGAACATCGCTGACCGTTGATCCCGGCAGCGGCGTTGCCCACATGTTTTTATGAACAAAACATGTGTTCTTCTTCCCACTGGTCATCCGGCCTAGCGCCAGTGAAGATTTTATTAGAGCCCGGAGGAACTTCGACAAAGCTTGTCCCCATAGGTCCCAGGACACCCCTACCAGCCCTACGACCATCCCCATAGCCTCTGTCCCCTATTGCCTAACTTGGATTGGCGCCCTAATCCAGGTTTGTGTACGGGTCCGTGGAGGCTCAGAGCCATTCTAGAGTGAGTCGGTTGTTGCTTTTTGGGTCTCGTTAGGTTTAGGAAGGCACCCTTGGATTGTTTAGGGATATTGGTAGTCCTCGGGTAGGGTCACAAAGCCCTCATTCCCATAATGCACACGAGGTGTTCGACTAATTGCCTCAATGGGCTTTGGGTGGCTTCATTTGAGCCATTTGGTCTTATTGCCTCACCTGTTTGTTAGGAGGTCTAGCGACCACATAAAGGTAAGGCAAACACAGCACCATCTTGGCACACTATCATTTTGCCTTAAGTAAATGGAAAAGATGACCGCGAGGAGGTCGGGCTAGTGAAAAGCCCGATTATGACCATGACAAGTTTTTTCAATGAGTGCGGCTGAGAAGTTCGACCTGTTTCAAAATCGGTTGTTTATTGGAGAAGGGTTTCACCACCCCTCGGCGACTTCTTTATGAGACAATTGTAGACAAGGGGTGGTGGGCCTTTGTGCGACCCCCCTCACCGAGCTGCAAAGTGTGGTGCTAGAATTCACCAATCTATCCCATGTATTGAAAAGGTTGATTCATAAGGTGTTGGTAGACTTCAACCTGAGTCTATCAGTGTCATATAACACAGAATCAACTAACCCGAGGGCCTTTGATCGGCTCGTGAGCAAGCGAATTACCACGAGGTCATTCGGGATCTTGCGACCATTGTTGCGGAAGTGGAAGATTCTTGAGTGAAGGGCATGATACACTTTAAGGGCCAAACATTTGCTTTATATTCCTAAGATGCGGCATCACTTCATCACGATGCGTCTCGTCCCAACAATAATATGAAAGAAGTAGCGACAAAGCGCATACACTCAACTATACCATTATCAAAGACCTCACGCCGATGTTGGAAATGGGTTATAGAGGATGCAATCCTACATAGCAAGAATATGGAATCAGAGCCTGGGGCACCTTCCTTATTTATGGCTTATGCGAGCAAGTCGGGTGCTTGGAGAATAATGAAACTTGGATACACCGTCAGAGCGATCATGGATAAGAAAGATCGCCCAAGATTGTCACTGAGGCCATCGAGGAGGTGTACGAATCGAGCAATGAACCCTCGGACGAGGATGAGCTTAGAGAGTATCAGTCCCGGTTCGGGATCCCAGTAAATTCCCAAGGTGAGGCCGGGTAGCCCTCCACCCAACCCCCACCACCACAATCGTCCCCGGAGGAGGATCCGAGCGGTCCTTCCACTCCCTTAGAGGACCAGGTGTTAGACCTTAGTGCTCGTTTTGAGGCATACTCCGGGTCCTCGTCAACCAGGATCTAGAGGCCCTCTGCCCGACATGCGCACCATCATGAGTACCTAGGCAACCATCCTCCGTAATCAACAGTCCTTGCAGGATCAGCTGGCCCAGCTACTTGCATTTCACCTACCCCCTCCACCTCCACCGCCACCGCAGTGATTCAGGCGATCACCAGGGAAGTTCCCTCCACCCTCTCTTGTTCTTTCATAGACACTGAGGACATTGTCCATACTTGTTTGGGGGGGTGTGGGTGATCGGTTTGTGTTTGTGTTTGGTTTGTTCTTGTGTTTATTTCTGTGTTTTGTCCTTTAGTGTGTCTACTTCTATGTTGACTTGTGTGTGTCATGTTTAGGGTTTCTTTGGTGTTTAGGTCGGCATCTTCTGTTGTTTGTCTCAGGTTTTAGGATTGTTTTAGGTAGTTGTGTGAGTGATGCCATGACTGCTAATCGAGGATCCTTTTTTTGACCACTTCAACTCTTTTTGACTACTAATCCAGAAAGGATCCTTAGGTTGTTAGATGCTCGGGAATTTCATGTTGGATAGGTAGGGAGACAGAGTGCATCACCTCCTAAGTGTGCAAGAAACCAATTCTCAACTAGGCTATCTCACCCACACACCAGTGATCTCTAGGATATGTCTAGGCTTCGAGCTCCCCTTACCCAGGTTCAATAAGAGCCTTGGGGGTTTCTAAACACCAAAGTGATGGGACACATTAGAAAAAGAGAATTTGCCATCGAGCCCCAATTGAAAAAAAAAAAAAAGTATGAATAGAATAAGTGAGAGCTTCTAATCGGAATCTAGACCTGATCGAGGGAGCTTTTCAAAGCCTAATGCCTTAAGCCTCTTGTAGGAGTCATTGACTTCTTTGCTAGATTACATGGAGACTGAAGGGATGAAGTCTCCCACAACTTTGACCATAGGTTTGGTTGAGTGTTCGGGGTGACATTCAAGGGAAATTGAATGTTTGGTGCCCTTAACCAACTAGTGGGGAGTCACCAACGAATCCCCATTACAGGAACACTCAACATAAACTTACGAGCACTGATATTTCTTTCATTGGTAGGTGGGTTACTTAAATAAATAAATAAATATATATATATATATATATATACATATATATATATATATATATATATATATACCTATATATATATATATATATATATATATATATATATATATATATATATATATAAGGAATGCGATTCTTTTCTTCAAAAATTAGGACTCTCCCGAATAGGTAAGTTGAATTCGAGTTTGGGGGGTCAGGAACTAAGTTGTAATAAGTCATGTATCACAATGCACACAAATAGCAGAAGGCTATTGAAAACTTAGGAGGTTGAGTCACTTGTTAACCGAACCGTGTTCAGTTGAATTCTTTCGAAAGTCGAACAACCTTATGGATTCTCTGAAATTTGAATAAAAGGGCAAGATTTGTGAGTCGGCCCATTTTGATCCTTCCTTTTGCAACATGTGCATCATAATCATGGCGTTGAGTTTTAGTATGTTAGGTTATTGTGTGTCGGGTTTAGAGTTCGTTTCTTACTTGGGGACAAGCAAGAAGCTAAGTTTGGGGGTGTGATGAGTGCTTAAAAAGCTCATGTCATACCCGTGTCTTTTCCACATTTTAGCTCTATTTTATATCTAAATAAATGCATTATTGCCCGATATTTGATTTTTGGATCATGTGTGCATTGCAGGTGAAAAGGGTGGTTTTCAGAATCGTTTTGGAACTACAAAGAAGAAGAGGGAGAAAAATTAGCAGCAACATCGCGACGTCCCAGCGTCGTGACGTCGCAACGTCGAGACGTCTGGTCAACATAAGAAAGTCGCTGAATCACCAGTCGCGACATTCCCATGATTTCATCAGAATAATAGTGCACACAGGAGACCTAATAGGAGGATTATCAAAGAACGTAATGGAAGGTGCGCGGAAACAAAGCAAAGAACACTAAGGATCAATAAGACAATTTGCTTTTGCATTCGCTTCTCATAAACCATTCGATTTATAGAATTACGTATTAACCCCAATATGTTCTAGATATATTTCTAGTATTTGCCGATCCCCGTCACAATTCGAATGGATTGCTAGTTTAAACTATATTATCTCAACTTATTTTATGATTTACACGACGCCTCTATGTCTGTAGTTAATATTCAGGTGACGCTCGCTAACATCGTACATCTGCCGGGTATCCGAGATCAAGAGATAAGGACTCCCAGGATATGAGTAGAGCAACCTCGCAACCTGGGCGACCAGATATCCCGATTCGAAAGTGTGGCGATTAGGGTTCGAACATTTAGCGCCAGTATCGGGTCGAGGCAAAGGTGCACCTAACCCTATCGGGCGAGATAAAGCAATACACCTCGAGAGAGGGCATCTCAGAGGCACAATCACCTGGCTATCGAGAAACCACTGACACTGAATAGTAATTCCTCTAGTGATAATCCATCAACAAGTAAGGTGGGGAGACCAACTCGGTTTCCACAAAGAAAGTACTTTTACAAGTTAATTAGATCTAGTTTTAATCTCATCCATTAGTTAAAACATTCATTAAGAGTTTAAGTCCAGATAATATAATAGGGCCAAATCCAGTAGGCAACGCACTTCTCCCCGTGGATCGATATCCGTACTTAGGTACACTATATTACTTGATACGATGCGTGCACTTGCGCACATAGGCGCTACACCTAGTTAATACACATCACGCTTTCGGCCTATCATAGACTCAGTTTGTTCCTCCCTACCCCACCATACAAAGGGAACCGTGACTCACTCTTAAGGTGTCGTACCGCATTTGAGTTCATATGATGTCTATTTGAATTGATGAATGCCCTAAATGCAAGATTCATGGATTCTATGCATAGGGTGTTCCAACCCTACCTAGATCGCCTGTCAGGGTCTTCGGCTTACCACATCTCAGATAATTCCCAAGTTTGAAGAGGAGCATGAGGGTCAGTTGAGGATTATTCTCCAGATCTTGAGAGACCATCAATTGTATGCCAAATTTAGTAAGTGTGAATTTTGGCTTATTGAGGTGAGATTCTTAAGGCATGTGGTGTCGGCTTTGGGTGTATCCGTGGACCTGAAGAAAGTTGAGGCAGTTATGAGTTGAGAGAGACCGAAGTTAGTCTTTGAGATACTTAGTTTCTTGGGATTAGTAGGGTATTACATGAGGTCATTGCTGATTTTCGATTAGTCAGCATCTATGACGAGATGACCCTAAAATGAGGTCAAGTTTGAGGGAATGGTCTGTGAGAAGGCTGGGTACTTGTGAATTGAAGATAGGCTTACTTCGCCTCCATTCTAATAGTTCGTGATATACATAGTGTATTGTGAGTTCTATGACGCATTCTGATGTGTTTCATGCAGCCCCGAGGGTAAGAGCTTATGGTTCGGCGCTAGGAGAAACCACAAACCTGAGTTACCCCACACATGACATGAAGTTGGCGACATTGTCTTACTTGGAAGGTTTGGCACCACTATCTATACGGGTGAGCGCCTGAGTGCTTTCTGACCACAAGAGTCTCTAAGTACATTTTATACGTGTGGATGTAGATCCGGGGAAGACTATGACTTCACTCAGACACGTCCAAGTAAGGAAAATGTATGGCTGATGCACTCATCCAAAAAGTAACCCTGCAAAGGTTAGCCAGTATGGCTTCCCTGAGTGGCGTGATGCTCAAGGGTCTGGATAGTTCGGTTGTACCACAGGTCAAGCTCGTGGTACTTTGGGAGTTTAAGGGCTACGCCTTCCTACTAAGCAAAGCGATCGAGCTCGTGGACAGACATGTAAATATCTGGCCCATCGTGGACCGTACGCCCGACATGTGTGACAAAGGCAAAGCATTCACATGGATAGTCTTGCATAGGACTCGGTTATGGTTCCCAATCGATTATATCTCGAGAGGAGATCCTCAATGAGTTCTTGTATATTGCTCTTTGCTAACACTCCGTGTGGCACGAAGATGTGCCATGATTCGCCGCCGCATACGAGTAGGGACGGAAACACGCTGGAGTTTTGTCTGCCGATGTCTCACGTGTTAATAGGTAAAGGCTGAACACGATAGACCAGCAGGATTACTCCAACCTTTGGAGGTAGCTGAGTGGAAATGGGAGTATGTCACGATGGATTTTGTGATTTCAATTTGCTAATGCACATCGCTGCAGGGCATGACGTGGTGTGGTGGTAAGGGACCGCTTACTAAGTCAACACACTTTTTGGTTGTGCGAATGACCTTCACTCTAGAGGAGTTTTGCAAGTTATCTATACGTGAGTTTGTTTGATTGTATGGGGTACCAATATCTATAGTATCATATCGGGATCATAAGTTTACGGCTCATTTTTGGAAGAGTTTCCAGGTAGTCATGGGGACATAGTTGATGAGCACTGCTTTTCATCCCCAAACTTTAGAGGACATGCTACGGGTATGTGTCCTAAATCTCAAGGGAAGCCGGGAAGAGCATTTACTCTTAGTGGAGTTCGCTTACAATAATAGTTATCAGGCGAGCATATAGATGACACCCTACGGCACCATACGATGCCTTTTTTTTATCTCCACTTGTTGACTTTAGGTTTTGAGAGACCCACTATGGGTTCCATTTAAGTTAGAGACACCTATGAGAAGGTGGATTTGATACTAAGCACTCCTCACAAAAATGCAGGTTTATTGAGAAGAGTTATGCCGGCTGTACTCCGCAACGCCCTTTTAGAGTTTGAGGTGAGAGATCATGTCTTCAAGGTGATGCCTAAGAGGAGCTGGCCAAGTTCGATTAAGCCAGGAAAGCTATCGCCAAGGTATATGGGTCTTCGAGGTGGCCTCGAGATGGTAGCAGAATTGCTTAACGGCTGGTACTACCACCTGCTTACTCCGCTGTTCATACCCAGATTCCATGTCTCCATGCTCCTAAGTACACCTGCATCCACCATATGGTCGATTACAAGCAGCTTGTTGTTGATGTGGATGGAACTCGAGGAAGGGACCCACGATTCGCACCCCCAAGACCCGACACTTCGACCCGCACCCGGAGTACGAACCAGATCCGGGATGCGCCCCTCTCTTTCACTTAACTCGATACAATTCCTTCAATAAAACACATTCCAAATACTGCCAGGAAGGATAATTATCCTTATGATATACGTAAATATCACGTTAACTTAAAGGGGCCCATCATTTTGTTCTCAATACACATTTTCATTCAATATGGCATTATATGCCCATTTGCTCCATTTATCACCTTTATACATTACAACATTATAAGTCGTTATAAATATAAAAAAACATTTACAAACATTTATCAGAGTTCAATTTTCATAACATAGTTTTAATACAAAGTATCGTGCCACCATTTTCGTGGGTTTCATGTATGCATGGTCTGAGCTTTATCACTTTTACTAGGCGCTAAAACGACTCTACGCTTGCACGGTCTTTGCTTTTGAACTTGTTCACTCCTAAGATCTGTGATAGATGTACATCGGCTAAACATTTTCATGCTTAGTGGTTCTATACAGTTCTCTCTTCATTTCATTTTAACACAAATCATGCAACTTTTCTAAAGCAATGCTTTTAAACCTTATTGAATGATCAATGCAATACAATACGTATATGATGCCCCCAACTCGGCACACGGTGTCAAGCGAGGGTGTCATTTTTTTTTTTCCTGTTTACTATAAACTTATAAACTTATAAACTTTAAACTTATTCATTCATATAATGTTAAACATTTAACTTGTAATATATTCTGTAGAAGTGGATTACAAAATATATAAAAGCTCCATATATGGAAGTATTCAACATTTACAATATTTACATTGCTTACAAAAGAAACAAAAATACATATACATTGGACCAAATGGTCTTTCAGTGGGTACCTAGTGATGTGTTGACTTTGATTGTCACGCGATTGTCATGTCCTCCTGCTTTCCTCTTCTATACCTACACGCATGAAACACTGTACGCTTAAGCTTATAGCTTGCTGAATAATACTCATGGATCTAATCCCTTAATAAGGATCATCTCACTCATGGATACATGCATATACCTATGACAAATATAACATTTACATATACTTATCCATTTCTCATATCTATTTTTTTTTCATAATATGTTTACTTTATCATATTTTCATATACTTTTCGTGTCATCTTAGCACTTTATTTATTGTTCTTTGTGAACTACATAATATCATCACATAAATAGCATATAAGCTATCATATCATGTCATATATCATATACATCTCATTTCCAAGATATATCATTATTCGCTTTTACGTTTATACCCGCATAAACCTTGTAAGGGGATACTGAAAGAACCGTATGTACCGGCTGGGTACTAGTCACCATCGAGACAATGATCTCTATCTCGTACGACCTAAACTGCGCCATATAATGATTTAAACGGATCTATGTCATCGACCCAAACGAGGCCTCGATATCTCGTAAATCGTATACCAAAGAATCGTATTCCCCATGCATGCCTATCTATCCAACTACCCGATAATAAGTAGGCAATCAGTTTTATTATGTTTTCTTAACAATCTTTTAGGTATCAAAAAAAGATATTTCATATACATGAATAATTATTGATATCATGTATACTTATGAGATATTCATTATCAAATAATCTCTTATAAACATTTAACTGTAATTTTTCATATAATATAATTATACTTGTATTCTCTTTAACTTTCATAACACGTGTTATCATGATCATATTATTATGATGCATTATTTCATATAACAATACAATTATATAACCTTTCGTATAATTTCGCTTCCATAACCATTCTCGCCTCGAAAAGTTCCCAGCAAATTCTTCCAAGTCCATTTTCGACTACAATTATTGACCCTATAAACGGGATTGTTAGAGAAAGTGATCTTCTAACTCAATATATCTCTATGTCTTAAGTTTCTTATGGTTCAAACATCATGTCATTTAGACTTTTAATTTCGGAGATATGGTCTAAACATTCCAAACTGCTCTTGGACAATTTCTAGGAACATAATCTGGAATTGAGTCTTATATTTGAAAACTTTATGGGAATAATAAAGACATAATTTGACCATACTTTCTTCATGAAAGTTATTCCCGCATGTCTAATTTGTACAAAAATTAATCACCCATTCGACCTTATAACTCAAGTTATGAGGTTTAAATAACCTAATTACTCCCATGGCGGACTGCTTTTGAGATAGATTTCAGGAACTGAATTATTCCCTTACTTTGACAAATTTCCTAGGTCTAATAGGGTCTAAATTTGGATATACTTATTTCAGGAATATTTGTTATCCTAAAAATCTAGTTTACCCAGAAATTTGAATCAATTTGGATAAGTGAAACTCAACTTATGGCCTAAATACCAAAACTGCTTCGAAATCCAAAACTGTATCAGAATTGAACTAGAATTGACCGAAATGTAGTTTACTTTTGACGAATTTTCTGCACTTAGGGTCTAAATTAGAATACTCCTATTTCAAGAAGAATTACTTTCCTATAAGTCTACATCTGTGAATTTGAATCACTCACTTGGATGAGGATGCTGCTATGGCCAAAACAAAAACATGGGTTTAAAAAAAACGGACAGCACATCCCCTAAAACTCAATATTTTCTCTATACAAATTTTTCCTCCATTGAGGACCACAACCAAGCCAAACAACCATTCCAAACAAAGATTCTACATAAAAAGAGGTATTCCAAACCTTCAAACAAGTATCCCTATACATATCCATACAAAAATCCATACAAACAATTCCATACAAATCCATACAAGTTCCATACCTTGATTTCTTGTCTCCTTCCTTCTTCCTTCTTCCTTCTTCCTTTCTCTCTTCTTCTTCTTCTTCTTCTCCTTCTCTTCTCTTCTCCCTTATCTGTTTTTTTTTTTTTTTTTTTTTTGCCCTATCCCCAAAGACCAAAAGATATTTTGGCTTTAAGATAAGGCCATGTTTGGCCTTATCACATATTTGAATTATTTCCCCTTTTTTGCATTTAAGTCCTTCATCTCTCTATTATTCTCAATTTAACTTATCAAAATCCTACTTTGGCATACAATCTTTTCTTCTTATGTCATTTGAGTCCTTCATTGGAAATTTACCAATTTACCCTTGACTTTTGTATTAATTCCGGGTTTTGTTTATTTTATTTTTAGCATTATTTTATTCCATAAAATATATATTTATTTATTATACCCTAAACTTATAAAACTCATTGCGTATACTTAGTAGAGAGAGAGTATATATATATATATATATATATATATATATATATATATATATATATATATATATATATATATATATATATATATATATATATATATATATATATTCATTTCATATACATTCATTTACAATTAATTGATAATTCCAAAGGTGCAATTTCATAGGCACAACTCATTCAAAACTCAATCATGCATTTCACAAATATCTTATCATTTTGCCCTTAAACTAATTTCTAGCCAATGTTTTCGTGTGTAGGATAATCTTAATCACCCCGCACAGCCCCACTGGTCGTTGTGCCGATATAAAAGGTTTCATAACACAAGCATTTCCGGCCCCGGTCGCTAATGACCGGTTATATAAAAAAAAATTATTTTGTTAACACTACCGATACCGGCCCTGCTAGGTACTGACGGAGAAGACACTACATTACGCCTGCTCATATAATTCATTAGTTTGACCCTTATGTATATATCACCCATCTCTAACTCGAATATGACTCGAGCAAATATTCTATTAAGGGCATTAAAATCAGTTATAGAAATTTTTACAATAAGGTATATACATTTATACTCAAAATGGCACATTTTTAACACTATGCAATTTTGCCATGACAATCATTTCACAATCAATTTTCTCAAATCACTTAAAATAAATCAATATGAAGTTTTATTGAAAATCATTTCAATAATTGCGAAAACAATTTTGATACTTGAAATAAGAAGAAAATAATAGAGAACGAACCAAAAAGGTTGTCGTGATCAATTCCTATCCCTCGAATCTCGACTTCACCCAGTTTTCCTGCCACCAACCCCTAATCCATCACAATTAGAGAACAATATCAATTGATTTATTTAGGTTTCTAGTTATGGTTGTTTTCTACCCAACACACCTTCACTTGTAAAATTTTTCCGGGAACAAATTAGCCATATTTTACCCAACTTCTTTCAAGTCCAATGTTCCTCTATAAATCTATTTTATTCACAAATTGGAATCATCCAATTCGGAGCACCGAAGCTCCAAATATGTCCTAAACATCCGGGACTATTCTATTTTCAACACAGAACCATAATTTTTCCAAAATAGGGCTTCCTTTAGACGAATTTTTGGGTCTAATGGGGTCCAAATTTGGATACACTTATTTCAGGTAAATTTGTTCTCCTAGAAGTCTAATTTACACAGAAATTTGAATTATTCAATTTGGATAAGTAAAACTCTATTTATAATTTAAATACAAACTCGGTTCAAACACCAAAACTCGTGACGTAATCGAATTAGAATTAACCCGAAAATAAAGCCTCATTTTGACGAATTTCTGGGTCTAATGGGATCCAAATTTGGATAAACTTACTTCAAAGTGATTGTTTCTCCTAGAAGTCTATTTACCTTGCACTTTAATCAATTAATTTGAATGAGTGGATGGTCAAGTTACGCTGGGAAATAAAATGGTTGGTTTTGGAAATTTTTGATAGCATCTCCTCTAAAAACCCAACATTTCCTTTTTACAAACATTCCTCATTTGAGGACCACAACCAATCAAAACAACCAAAAAAAACTTAGAGCAACCCCCTAAAACTTATCTACAACTAATAAAAACGCTTTTATTCCAATTTGGGGTTTTCATTAAACCTAAACACAATAAGGAAAGGGGTTAGGGTTTGATTTCTTACCTTTAAATCTTTGATTCTTCAACATCAATCTTCCTTCTTTCTCTTGATCACCTTAATCCTTGATTTCATGGAACAAAGACCTACTAATCTTTCCTCCTCTCTCAACCGAAAAAGCCCCACTTTCTCCCTTCTTTTGCCAAATGTGCAAATGCCTCCTCAAAGACCAACATTTGGTCTTTAATCAAAATCTTCATCTGAACCTTTGCTCGCTAGCCCACAAATTCCTATTTTTCATTTTTGCATTTTAAGGCTTCATTTCACTTTCATTTTCAATACATTTGATCACATTTTCATTTTGGCATTTACATTTCTCATTTATGACCCTTGGGTCCTCAGTTGACATTTTTACCAAATTTATCTGATTCTTGTATAATTTCCAGGTTTTTATCATTTTTTGTTTTTAGTAATTTAAACGTCGAAAAATACAATTTAATTTATTTTATACGCTAAACATGTTATAAAACTATTAGAGTATTTTCAAGGCGTTACAGGACCAGTACGTATCATGGATAATCGGGATTAGGTTTTGCGAGACAAGACTGTGAAGCTAGTAAAGGTATTATGGCAGTACCGAGGAGTGGAGAAGGCAACATGGGAAAGCAAGGACACTATACGTACCAATTATCCTTTCTTATTTGAGGATGAAGGTATGTTTTTTTTAGTCATTTGAGATTAAAATGACTGTTGCATATGCATGTGGTTGTATGTGTTTGTGTGTGTGAATTTCGGGGACGAAATTCTTTTAAGGGAGAAGAAAGTAAAACCCGAATAAATTTGAATTTTTCCAAAAAATGGGCAAAGCAATAAATTGTCATAAAAGTACATGTTGCAAACCTGAAAATTTTCTAGATCCCAGATGACGAAACATACCTCACCATTGGATTCTTCTCACGAAATCTAGTTACCTGCATCGAATTTATCAATCTGGTATAGTCGAATTTTTCACCATTTTCTAGAGACTAGAGTCCGTTAGGACCCCAAAGACTTTGATTTAAAAAAATATTGAAAGTGTAAGGGATCAAGTAAAGTTCATTTAAAAATAAATCGAACTTAAGCTCCGACGAAATAAATCGTTTCAGTAAAACTGACCAAGTAAGTCTGGGGACATGTGAACAACGTAATGTCCTTAAGTTTTGGATAAGGTTAGGACAAATATATTGGGAGGAAATGAGCCCATTTTCAGCCATTTGGCCGTAGAGAAGTTATAAGAGAAAGTGGGAGAAGCTAGAAGACTTCTTCGACATCTCCCAGTTCCGCCGATCGGAATTGCAGCCACAAGAATCAAAGCTCATCGTCTCGACAGTTAGCTACGCCGCAGTGCATTCTCAAAAACAAAGGATTTCATCGAAGAAGGAGATTTGGGGAGATTGGATTTTTCAGGCTTAAGTGGTGTTCTCGAGACCTTCTTCGGTTCTACTATGCTTCAAGTGGTAAAGATTCTTCCTACCTTTGTTTATCCTACTTTTGTGAATCGATTTCTACCTAAAGGGATGTTTGGTTGGATTTTCTACCCTAAGGGGTTGTTTGGCATGGGTTAAAACGACTTTAATTGCCGTTTTGTGACCCGTTTGTAGCCGATTTTGTGTGTTTATTTGTGGTTGTGTGTAATATGTCCAAAAAAGTGTTTAAAGACTGTTTGGATTAAAAATAATTATCCAAACAGTTAATTGATGTCATAAGGGGTTGTTTTACCTATTTTAAAACGACTTTAATTTTTGTTTAGCAGCTCGTTTGTGGCCGATTTTGGGTGTTGATTTTTGGTTGTGTAAAATGTCCCAAAAAGTGTTTAATGACTATTTGGGATTAAAAATAATTATCCGGACTGTTAATTGATGCCCTAAGGGGTTGTTTGGACTGTTTTAAAACAACTTTAATTGTCGTTTTGCAGCCCGTTTGTGGCCGATTTTGTGTATTGATTTGTGGTTGTGTGTAATATGTCCCAAAAATTGTTTAGGGATTGTTTAAATTAAAAAGAATTATCCGAATTGTTAATTGATGCTTTAAGGGGCTGTTTGGCCTATTTTAAAACGACTTTAATTGTCGTTTTGCGGCCCGTTTGTGGTCGGTCTTGTGTGTTGATTTGTGGTTGTGTGTGGCCATGTTCCAAAAGCGCTTAGGGCCGTTTGATTGAAAATAATAATCCGACTAAGGGGCCTATTTAGCCGATTTCAGGGCTGCGATAGTTTGTTGAGAATTTTTTTATCAGCTCAAGAGCTCTGGCTTGGGGTCATTTGTGGGTTGTTTTCGTGGGCATTATATATGCCACAATTGGCCTTGAGGGTGAACGATGTTATTACTTGATTGGTAATAACATACTTACTTGATTGGTGTTTGATGAATGTTGTATATGTATGCTTATATATTAACATTGAAATGAATGGTTGTTTTGGAAATTATATGCATGTAATATAATTGTCCATGATACATGGTTAAATGTATGAAATAAAACGTCCATATGGCATTCATTACATATGTGGCATGACATTGACATGCAATGGTACACTACATTGCATATGCCCGTGAACATCACATTTCATGGGTGTGAGTGCATGGTTGAGATCAACACCACAATGGGTGATTGATGAATGGGCTCAATACCATTGGATGAAGTCCAACAGAGTCGCACTGTTGAACGAAATGGTAAAAACTTGTGTCGGGTCAGAACAAGAAGTGCTAGATACTCCCTCGGGTTAAAGACCCAAACTGGTTCAAACACTCCAAAGGTGAAAGTCCAAAAAGTGTTGAAAGGCATGCGAAGCCTGTGATAGGACCTCGAAAATTTGTTGCCCGCAAAAGACACATGGTTTTGTAAATAAAATGGTCATTAGAGGTTTAAAATCCAAAAAAATTTTGGTTTGTAAGCAAATGATTTTGGTTTCAAAAATGATCATTGAATATA
Organism: Tetrastigma voinierianum; assembly: GCA_016808115.1. Classification (NCBI taxonomy): domain Eukaryota; kingdom Viridiplantae; phylum Streptophyta; class Magnoliopsida; order Vitales; family Vitaceae; genus Tetrastigma; species Tetrastigma voinierianum. The sequence goes on along the minus strand of JAEQBH010001744.1, from coordinate 72,261 downwards.
ATCCATCAATAACAGTTTATCACACATGGGCATCACATAGTGTGGTAGGAGTCGATAAAAACTTGGGTATGATGGGAGTCGGTAAAAACTCGGGTATGGTGTATGAGTGGGTCTCATCTCATTTCATGGCATGACATGTAGAATTCCAACATAGGATTGCATATTCTTGCTTGTAATTGTGGATGTGAATGTGGAAGGTGAACATTGCATGTGCAATTAGGTGGGGAGTAGTTTCTGTAGGAATTACTCTACTGGGCGTGACTCACCCTATGCGGGAAAAACATTTCAGGTGCGGGACTTGTGCCAGTGGACGGTTCTCATTTGAGATCGCAAGGATGAAGAAAGCCGACGTGTGGCTTTTATAATCACTTTTGTAATTATTTTTGAAAAATAATTTGTTCAAAATTATTTTTGGCATGTACCAATATATAAAGAGTTGTAATTGAACCCATATGGACTATTTTTAATATAGTCTTACATGTTTTTATATGAAAGTGGATAAATGGGCCCGGTGTGGTCATTTCTTTTTACTCATAAACGAACCCTAAGGCGATCATTGTGTTATATATCAAATTCCAATGGTCAGTGATTGTATTGTTGTACAGGTTAGATTTTGGATAGAGCTCCCCGTACAAAGGAGACCCTGTCCTATTTTTGTTAAATTATGGATCCCGATAAATGAGACACAACAGTGTAGTATCAACTTACACGATACCCACAAAGCTCCGCAGTTGATGGTGATCAACTAACCCCTGATTCGTGGGGATGCCACAATGAGATTTCATAATCTAATTTGCTATATATCAAAGATACTTATGAGATAGGTGCACTAATATATCTTGCTATTCACACTCGACCTGATATATCATTTGCAGTGAAGTTATTAACAAGATATAGTTCTTTACCTATAAGAAGACATTAGACAAGGGTTAAACATATATTTCAATATCTTCAAGGTACGATGAATATGGGTTTATATTATTCTCCTTTGTCTAAGACAGAGTTAGTAGGTTATGCAGATGCATGTTATTTTTCTGATCCTCATAATGGAAGGTCACAAATGGGTTGTGTCTTCAAATATGGTGGGAATCCTATATCTTAGCGTCCTACCAAGCAAACAATTGCGGCTACATCATCTAATAATGCAGAAATACTGGCAATTCATGAAGCGAGCCGAGAATGTGTTTAGCTTTGATCAATAATCTAACACATCCAAAAGACATGTGAGTTGTCCTATCACAAGGAAGTACCGACCATTTTGTATGAGAATAATACAACATGCATAGCCCAATTGAAGATTAGATATATAAAAGGTGATAGAACAGAACACAAATCTCCAAAGTTCTTCACTCATGATCTTTAAGAAAGTGGTGCTATCAATCTTTAACAAGTTCAATCTAGTGATAATCTCGTTGATTTGTTCACAAAGGCCTTGCCTACAATGAAATTCGAGGAACTATTATACAAAATTGGACTACGACGGCTCAAGGACCTTGCATAATGATCTTAAAGGATAAGAGATGTAGATAAAAGGGGGAAGAAATATTGTACATTCTTTAGCTATGATTTTCCTCTCTCATTGATACTTTTCTAGAAAGGTATTACCCCCAATGATGGTTACCCCTAATGATGGATAAGAACAATGTACTCTTTTTCCTTTACTAGGGTTTTTCCCATAGGATTTAACCTAATAAGTTTTTAATGAGGCATATTCTTGATCAAATAAATGGACATCAATGGGGGAATGTTATAATATTATTATTATGGATGTCCATTAGGATTCCAAGGAGTTAAGGAAATACTAAATGTAGATGTCTATTGACATTCTCGAGAAGTACTAAATGTAGATATAAATTCTCATTAATATGTTGCATGAAATATCTCCCTTTAACATGCCTATAAATAAATGACATGATATTGTATTTGAGTATGAAAAATGAAAGAAGATTGGAAGGATTGAGTGTTCAATTTCTCTCTATTCTCTTAACCCTTCTCTCTATTCTCGTAATCCATATTGCTAGACATTAGTTTTATAATAAAAAAAACTATTCATTAAAATATGACATTTTTCAAAATAAAGTTTTCACTCAAATAATCTTAATAATAGAATCAAACATCTTATATTTTTCAAAGAGAAAAAACACGAAAAAGCAAAGGCAAACCCAGATCGGTGCGAAAGAAACCACTTTATTTGAAAAGAAAACTCATATCTAGGGAAGAAAACGATGGAATGGGTGATTTCAAGCCAATAATGACAAAAAAAATCACCCTTTCTCTTTAACAAATAAGGGGTTGAAAGAGAGAATATAGGGAGGGACGACTAGGGTTTCCAAACCTTTTTTGTTTAAAGAAATAAGCTATTCACTTATTCTTACAAATAAGTTTTGATTTTTTCCTTTAAGTCTGTTATCCCTTTCTTTAATCTACGAGACTGTTGTGACAAAAACATTTCCAATATTTGATCATTTCTTAGTGTTGGCCCAAGGTACTTCTAATTGAGGTTTTGATGATAACAAACCAAGGTGTGTGTGTAAATTTCTCTCTTTCAACTACCAATGGTCACTGAGATGAGTGACATATGGCGCATAATTATGAACTTAAAGACTACACTCATCATCCAAGATTTGAATCAAAAACTGTCTAAGAAGTAAAACCAGGATTCCAAGTTCAAGCATACCATGAAGACTGTAAACTTAGGGAATCCTCAGAAGGTGATAACATTGCGCACTTTAGCGTGGGGACCCTTACTCGACCCGAATTCGCTTTCATGGATCCAACCGAGTCCGGATGCCACAAAATCACTAAATCACTAAAATCATATCTTTAAGTAAGCGACATGTAACTCGGGGGCAAGCCCATAAACATTTAATAAAAATACATTTAACTTTAACAAAAATACATTTACAATGAAGGCATTCAGCCTTTTCAAAATGATTTACAAAAATAGATGTTCGAGTCCAAATCGCTTTTAGCAAAATATCAATATCTAAAAGAAAAACATGGAATGAATGCACATGTCGGAGCATCTCAGTTCTCTCCCTTACACTCTGACTTCACCTGGGTCCGCTTCGATCACTATCTATCACCCTGGCACTAAGATCGTAAACAATACGCTAAGCATTTTCATGCTTAGTGGTTCTATACAAATCCATTCCTCGCTCTGCTAAATCAAATTATGCAATTTAACAGCTTCAAAACTTTCAAACCATTATGGATTATCAATATAAATACAATACATATACTTGTTTTATATACACCGCTAGCGGTTCGCTGATCATCTCAAAATACACTTTCATATTCAATATTTCGCAATCTCAATCAATTCAATTATGCTCATAAATTCAGTTCACCAGAATTCAATTCACTCAAATCAATTCAGCTTCAAAATCAATCTCGCGATGCTAATCAATCTGGGCGATGCTAATCAATTCGGCTCATTAATCAATTCCGCTATGCCAATCACCCGGCTCAGCCAATCAATTCGCTTATGTTCCTTAACTAATTTAACTTGCGTTCGAGCATACGTGATATCGTATCACCAAAGACGGTCCATTGGCCGCAGTCAGAATAAATGGTTTTATAACACAAGACTGGCCCCATTGGTCATTCGACCGGTTATAAACAATCAAATAGTGAACACTACTATCACGGCCTACTGGTCATTGACGAGTGACACATCATCACAATAGTTCAAGATCGCTTATTTGACCCTATTGGTATACCAATTCATCCTTTTAATTAAATAAACTAACATTCTATTATGGGTGCCTAAATCCTTTATAGCAAATATAGTACAATATGTACGCTTGTATAAATAGTTTATCTTCAATAATCATGCAATTTTATATGCAAACATTTACAATCACTTTTCTCAAATCAATTAAATCAATTCAATATGCTTTAGAACAACATGCAAAACTTGAAACGAGGAATAGGAGTTGGTAGAACAAACCCCAAAATTCTTGCACTGATTCCAACTCGGAATCTCAATCTCGCTTGGCTTTTCCTCCTCGTCAGTCCCTATTCCAAAACCATTAAAGAACAATATTATTCGTGCGTACTAGTAGTTTTGGTTAGGATTGATTTTCAGAGATTAATATGATTTCCAAATTCAACAAGCTATATATAGATGAATTCTTGACTCAATGGGTTTTCCATAGAGTCCAAGAACACCCAAAACGGGGTTCGGACGAAGGAGTTATGACCTTCCTGGGTCAGAGGTCATACTAAATAAACTCGAACCGACGAGCTGACCGACCTGACGAGCTGATCTATCACCGGTCAAACATCTATTATTATCCTCCTCTCAGAATATGAATGTATTCTTGACTCAATGGGCTTTCCATAGAGTCCAAGAATACCCGAACGGAAGTTCGACGAAGGAGATATGACCTTCCTAAGTCGAGGTCGTATGAGTCAACCCGCACGAGCCGATTCGAACCGACGAGCTGACCTGACCTGGACGAGCTCGATATAACACCTTGTCTCACATCTAATATAATTCCTCGTAATATGACTGTATTCTTGACTCCAATGGGCTTTCCATAGAGTCCAAGAACACCCAAATCGGAGTTCAAACTAAGGAGATATGACTCCGGTCGAGGTCATGCGCAGTCAACCCGCACGAGCCGACCCTGAACCGACGAGCTGAACTGAAGTGACGAGCTCAGTCTAACACCTCGGTTTGACATCTAATAGCCTCCTCAGAATACACGTATTCTCACTCAATGGGCCTTTCCATGTAGTCTAAGAACACCCAAATCGGAAGTTCAAAACGCATGAGATATGACCTTCCGGGTCGAGGTCATGTGCGTAGTCAACCCACGACGACTGGAATCGACGAGTCGAATTTACATGACAGCCTCGGTCCGACACCTCGGGTTCGACACCTTCTATCTTCCTCAGAATATGGATGGATTCTTGACTCAATGGGATTTCCATAGAGTCCAAGAACACCCAAATCGAGTTCTGGACGGAGCAGGACCTTCCGGGGCCGGAGTACGCGCAGCCATCCTATGAGCCGACCGAACCGACGAAGTTGACTTCTACATGACGAGCTCGGTCTGACACCTCAGTCTGACACCTTCATCTCCTCAGGCATATGGATGGTTTCTGACTCAATGGTCGAGCAGAGTCCAAGAACACCAAAATCGGAGTTCGATCGGAGTTACGACCTTCCGTCGGCACATATTATAGTTATCCTGCATTTAGCCGACCGAATCGACTACTGGACTCTCTACATGACGAAATAGTTTCATGGGACGAGCCGAGCTCTTCAGACGAGCCGAGCTCTACAGACGAGCCCGCTGACCTTGGCCAGATGAGGTCCACGATCTTCGTCGCATGAGGTCCGGCCGACCGCCGCATGACTCCTATGGCCGAACCCTCGCACCTCCATTTGACTGCTCGTGAGTAAAAGACCATAACTTGGTCTACAGAGTCCTAATTGAGAAATTCAAAAGCCTAACATCAAGGTTCATTGATGAGGCTACAATTTCTTAGAAGAACTTACTGCCAATACCTTATTTCTTACCAAAACCCGTTCTAAGGTCCGCTAGTTGACCGACCGGGTATAATCGACCGACCAGATTTTAGCCGGGTGACCTCAGTAAAAGGACTATAACTTAGTCTATATAGGTCCAAATTGAGAGATTCAAAAGCCTAACATCAAGTTCATTGATGTGGCTACAACTTACCAGAAGGACTCAATACCCGATTCTCTTCATTTCTTACCCAAAATTCAGCTCTAAGGTCTGGCTAATGCGCATTATCACAATGTGGCGCCTAGTAGAAAATGACCAGTAGGAAGACCTGCCTCTCAGTTGTTTAAACCCCGATCTCTGGCCTCTACTTGCAGCTCTTGTCACGAGGAAGAACTTTCCTCTTGTTTCCGCCTCCTAGACTCATGGCCCGATCGCTGAAATCTAGAGAGCAAGGAGAGCTTCTCACCCCTAAAAATACCTCCATTTTTCTCTGTTTTCCTTTTCTTATGGATCACTCTAAATTGTATTTTAAAAAAAAAAAGAGGAAACTTCCTCCCACTTTCCTACATGCCACATGCCCTTTCCTTGATTTTTTTCTTCTTTTTCTTTATTTCTTTTTATATTTAGGTCCCTCCATTTATCTATTATTTTTCATTTAAGTCTCCTCATTTTCTACTTAGACATATAAACTTATTTACAATTGGACCCCAGTCCCCATTTTTTTCAATTTCCATATTTTCTTTCTTTTCACTTGGGTTTATTTCCATTCAATAATCATTTAATCAATATTCGCTTCACCCTTTAAAATACCCTAAGTCAGATCTCACTATACCCTAATATAATAAATTTTATTATAAAAATTCCAGGGTATTTTTGGGGCGTTACACTTAGGATATTATCATTTATCATGCATCACTCAAAACTCAATTTTTAAATAAAAAAATTACATATCCTTTGAAAACTCAAGTTCGAGCATAAAACCTAAGGTTTTATAATCCTAAAATGTGCTTCAATGAAACACCTAAGGTTTAGAAATGTTTTAATAAAAACACAAGAGTTTGAACATTTATAGGGTCAATCAGCTTAGGCAAAGCCTCAACCGATCGACCAGTTGTGGTCCACAGGTTGAATTGGTCGACTGGTTGTGGTATACCAATTAGACCAGTCTACATGTTGAACCTGCTGAATAAAGCTGGCTTCAACCAGATGAGAGATGCATATCTTAGCCATTTAATCCAAAGAGCATCTTCAAAACTAGCTCTGGTGAAACTGTCAATTGGTTTAGCATTTGGGTCAAGTCCACGAGTTATAAAACGTAATTTCCACGATGCATTAAAATGCACAAACGACTCGCTGCATTTAATCTAAACGATTTAATCGCTGGTAGTTTATTTTATTGTCAAGTTCCCACTCTATAAATAGAGTGTTGGGGATCATTTAATGTCACGAGACTTATTTGCATTGAATATCACAACCACCAAATCACTTGCTCATTAACTCTCATTCTCAAATTTCATGGTGCATTCTCACTTGCATTCCTAGAGTGCACCATTGGTCTTATTCTAGCTTTCTTTGTAATTTGAATGATCCTTTAAAGCTAGAGAGTAATTATTGTGCTTAAGAGTGAAAACTTCAAGTATGCATAACTTGAAGAGATTGTGAAGAGGCCATTAGAGCGAAAATCCAAGTGTACAAGAACAAGCTCAGTTTTGGAGCTCATGTTTAGTGGAACCCTCACCGAGATTGAAGGTCGAGGAGAAGTGGACGTAGGCAAGGGTATGCCGAACCACTACAAATCCGAGTTTGCACTTTCTATCCCTATCTCTTTCTTTATTATTCTTGACTTAAGTTGAAGATTTCTTATTATTTTGCAAAGTTTTGAGAAACCACTGGGCCCCAACTCTCGCTCTCGTTAGGTTTCTAAGTCATATTCAAATTTCAATTGGTATAAGAGTTTAGCCTCTTGTTTTCAAGACTTAATCGTCTAAGAGGAAAATGACTAACGCTAAAACTAAAACTAGCTCTAAGCCTTTTTCAAGCTGAAAGTTTGCCCATCAACAAATCCTCTTTCTTTGCCAGGCCCGATTATCAATTTTGGAAAAATAAAATAACTTGGTATTTACAATCTCTTGATTTGGAAGTTTGGAAAACAATCTTATGTGGTTACACATTTCTTACAAAAGTAGTTGATGTGAATAAAATCCAAAAAGCTCTTGAAGAATATGATGAAGAAGAACATAGAGAATTTCAATTAAACTCAAGAGTTATTTATATTATTGTATGTGCTATGGATAGAACTAAATGTAATAGAATTTGTCAATGCAAAAAGGCTAAGGAGGTTTGGAGGATACTTGAAATTACCCATGAAGGAACCAACCAAGTCAAATATTCTAAAGTTAGAATTCTTGTTAATGATTATGAAATGTTCAAAATGAAACCTAATGAATCTATTGTTGAGATGTTTACTAGGTTCACGAATGTTGTCAATGGACTTGAGGGTTTGGGAAATAAGGTAAGTGAAGGAGACAAGGTATCTAAAATTCTAAGATGCCTACCTCCCAAATGGAATTCTAAAACGGAGGGTATTGAGGAAGCAAAGAATTTAAAAGAGCTACCTCTTGAGGAACTCATCAATTCCTTGATGACCTATGAATTGAAGATTGCAAGACAAGAAAATGAAATGCAAAAGGAATAAGGCAAAAAGAAGAGTATTGAACTCAAACCTTAAGAAGAAAAAGTCGTTGGGGAAACAAAGATCAAATGGATTATATCGCCCTCATCACAAAGAGAGTACAAAAGTTAATGATGAAGGATAAATTTAGTGGAAGGACCTATAATAGAAGGGGTAACTACAAGAAATAAGGTCCTTCAAGAGAAGAAAAAGAAAAGAGAGAATGAGATAGAGAAGTAATTTGCTACAAGTGTAAGAAGCATGGTCATGTAAAATATGATTGTTCTCTCTACAAAGCTAAGAGAGAAAAGAGAAGAGCCTTGATGGCAACATGGAGTCAAAGTGAAGATTCATCCGATGATGAAAATGAGAAAGAAGTTGTCAATATGTGCTTCATGGCTCTTGAGGATCAAGATGAGGTAAATTCTAACTTTTATAATGATGAGGAATTTATGATTGAATATAAGGAATTGCTTAAAGACATCAACAAGCTTGATGAAAAGAACATCTCACTTAAGAAGAAAGTTTTTGAGCTTCAAAAAGAACTCGATGAAATCAAATAATTTTTTTAAAAGTTGAAGCTTCAAAATTTTCTCTTGAGAATGTAACGGAGGAACTACTCAAAAAGAATGAATGGTTGATTTCTTCCTTTTCAAAATTCTCTTGTGAACAAAAAGCTTTTGACATGATCCTAACTATCAAAAAATGTGTTTTTGACAAAAAGGGGCTAGGATATAAGTCTTCAAATAATGAAAAATATTTCAAAAACTACTTTGTCAATGAGTCCACAAGTAAAAGTCCCCCAATCATTTACAATTTTTGTGGTAGAGGAGGACACATCAGTAGTACTTGTCTTCTTAGAAATGGATCCCAAAAGGCCTCAACCTCTAAGTCAAAGAAGGCTTGGATTGAAAAATCAAAGCTCACTAATCACCAAAGACCCAAAAAGATTTGGGTACCTAAAGCTTCTTGATTTTCTCTTGTAGGAATCAAAGAAAGAGAAATGGTTCTTGGATAGTAGTTGCTCAAGGAACGTGACTGGAGATGAGTCAAAGTTTGCCTTCCTCACAAGGAGAAAATAAGGGTACATGACCTTCTCGTGAGACAAATCTGAAGGTAGAATTATCGGGATGGCGATTTATAGGTAACAATTCTTCATCTCTTATTGAAAAAATGTTTGCTTTGTTGATGGTTTGAAACATAATCTGAAAGCATTAGTGAACTTTTTGACAAAGGTTTTAAAGTGATTTTTGAGTCTTCTCATTACATCATCAAGTATTCTCAAAATGACAAAATCATCTTCATGGGCCATAGAAATGAAAATGTGTATACAATTGATATTTCAAAATATGAAGGCTAGGATAGATGTTTTTCTAGCATGCATGATGAGAGTTAGTTGTGGCATAGGAGATAATTAAGACATGTGAACATGAATCTCATTACGCAACTAAAAAAAAATGAACTTGTTAGAGGCCTTCTCAAAATATCTTTTGAAAAAGATAAAGTTTGTGAAGCATGCCAAATGGGAAAGCAAATAAAAATATCTTTTAAAAATAAAATTTTCATTTCTACATCAAGACCTCTTGAGCTTCTTCACATGGATTTGTTTGGACCCTCAAGGACTATTAGTCTTGGAGATAAATCATATGCATTTGTGATTGTGGATGGCTTCTCTAGATATACATGGGTCTTCAAAGCTTTATAGAAAAATTCAAAATGAAAAAGGTTTTACCATCTCTTTATAAGAAGTGACCATGGAATGGAATTTGAAAATGTTGATTTTGAAAGCTTTTGTGATGAGCATGGAATTGAACATAACTTTTCAGCTCTTAGAACTCCTAAACAAAATGGGGTTGTTGAAAGGAAAAATAGAATTTTGCAAAAAATGGCAAGAACCATGCTTAAAAACAATTTTCGGGGTCAAGCCATTAATACTATGTTATATATTAAATAAGGTTTTGATAAGGCCCTCTTTGGACAAAACCTCATATGAACTTTGGAAAAACAAGAAACCTAACATTAATTATTTCAAAGTATTTGGAAGTAAATGCTTTATTTTAAACACCAAGGACAACCTTGGAAATTTTGATTCAAAATCTAATATTGAGATATTTCTTAGCTATTCTTCATCAAATAAAGCTTATAGAGTTTTCAACAAAAAGACCATAATGGTAGAGGAGTCCATCCATGTAGTGTTTGATGAATCTAACGATTCTCTTCAAAGAAGAGAAAGTGTTGATGATGATGTAGGTTTGGACTTTTCCATGTGAAAATTACAAATTGAAGATGTGGTTCATCAACAAGAAGAGGAGATTGATTCAAAAAAGGAAGAGGAATCACCTTTGACCCTCCTCCACCTCCTCAACTTGAGCAAGGAGAATCTAGTCAAGGGCTTCCAAGAGAGTGGAAATTTGTCACAAATTATAGGTAATCCATCCATTGGGGTAAGGACTAGATCCTCTCTTAGAAATATTTGCAATAACCTTGCCTTTATCTCTCAAATTGAACCCAAGAATTTAAATGGTGTTATAGTAGATGAGAATTGGGTAATAGCTATGCAAGAAGAACTAAATCAATTTGAAAGAAATGAAGTTTGGGAGTTGGTACCTAGGCCAAATGATCAAAGTGTTATTGGTACTAAATGGGTTTTTAGGAACAAAATTGATGAAAATAACATAATAGTTAGAAACAAAGCAAGACTAGTAGCCCAAGGATATAATCAACAAGAGGGAATTGACTATAAAGAGACCTGGTTTCAGAAGGATAGAAGCCATAAGAATGTTGCTTGCTTTTGCTTGTTACAAAAACTTCATTTTATATCAAATGGATGTGAAAAATGTTTTTTTAATGGTTTCATAAATGAAGAATTGTATGTTGAACAAACACCTGGGTTTGAAAGTTTTAGGCCCCGTTTAGTTCACGAAAATTTTTAACTTTATCCAAAATTCAGAATACGAAATTTTCACCAGATTCTACCTTTGGCTTTATTTTAAAATACGTTTTGTACTTGAAATTTGGTTGAAAATAAAGAATAAGAAAATCCATTTTGTAAAACCATTTTCTTGAAAAATAAGCATGAAAACAATGAAATGTGTTTAAAATGCAGTGTTACTATTTACAATCCCGTATTTCGTGAGCTCCGATGAGAAGAAAATCGAAGGAAGACTAAAGAAAAGAATAAAATAGCCACAATCCCGTGTTTTCGTTTTATCCTCAATCGACCAAATCCCGCTGACGACCAAACAAGAAAACAAAGACGTACGTTTTCGATTCATATATAAAATGTTGAAAATAGTGAATTCGTTTTCTTTGTTTTCAAATTTTATTTTTATCTGATTCTCATAACTAAACGTGTTTTCCATGTTTTCAAAACTCAAAAAGGCACTTTATGGCTTGAAACAAGCTCCTAGAGCTTGGTATGAAAGGCTAAGAAAATTTCTTATTTCTAGAGATTTCAAAATGAGCAAAATTGACACAACTCTCTTCATTAAGCCAAAGGATAATGACATGCTTATTGTTCAAATCTATGTTGATAATATTATCTTTGGTGTTGTTAATGTTTTACTTTGTGAAGAGTTTGCCAAGTCTATGCATAGCAAATTTGAGATGAGCATGATGGGAGAGCTCAACTTCTTCCTTGGTTTTCAAACCAAACAACTCAAGGAGGGCACCTTCATAAATCAAGCAAAGCAAGTAAGAGGCCTCCTTAAGAAATACAATTTGGAAGAAGTAAAGACCAAGAGCACACCCATGGGCTCATCCATCAAGCTTGACATGGATGAGAAAGGTAAGCTTGTTGACCAAACTAAGTATAGATGCATAATTTGTTCTTTGTTATACTTAACGGCTAGTAGACCCGATATCATGTATAATGTATACTTATGTGCTAGATTTCAAGCATGTCCTAAAGAATCTCATTTGAATGCAGTTAAAAGAATATTTAGATATTTGAAAGACGCTATCAATATTGGTCTTTGGTATCCAAAATGTGATAATGTTGAATTGATATGCTATTTGGATGCAGACTTTAGAGGTTGTAAGATTGATATAAAAAGTACTAGTGGAACATGTCACTTTTTAGGTCACTCACTTGTGTGTTAGCATAGCAAAAAACAAAATTCAGTTTTCTTGTCAACAGTGGAAGGCGAATACATAGTCGTCGAGTTAGGATGTGCACAAGTCCTTTGGATGAAACAAACACTTATTGAGTTTGGTTTGACATTTTCTCATGTTCTTATAAAATGTGACAACACAAGTACCATTATCATATCAAAGAATCCCATGCAACATTCTAGGACGAAGCATATAGAGATTAGACACCATTTCCTTAGAGATCATGCACAAAAAGGGGATTACACTTGAATTTGTTAGAACCGAAGACCAACTCGCTAATATTTTCACAAAATCCCTTAATGAAAATCAATTTCTTAACATTAGAAGACAATTAGGGGTCATCTCTTTGTGAAAAAATGTTTAAATTACTTGATTGTCAATTTCGCTTGAAAAATGTTGTGCTTAAACTCTAACTCCTTAACCCTTACTTAAATGTACTTTCAAAGGGGGAGATACCTTTATGTCTAAAGCCCCATGTTCCTTTTTTATGTTGCAAAAGGGGGAGATATTTTGTATCTAGGAGTTTATGAGTATATTGCCTAGGTGATTGACATACACATGTATTTACACTTGCTTATCCTTTGTGTTGTCAAATCTTGTACTCCTCGGTTATGATATATATATACACATGTTTATGACTTCATTGTGCTCTTGAATGATATTATTCTCTATCATGATCCATGTTTGCATGTTATATTATAATCTTCTTGACTTATTGATGGATTATTGGGTTGAGGAAGAGTATCAATCCTAAATTATCTAGGTTTGTCATCATCAAAAAGGGGGAGTGTAACACCCCAAATTATGCTCTAACAGTTTTATAACATGTTTAGAGTATAATAAAAGTAAAAGTATATTTTTTCGGAAATAAAATAAAGATAAAAATAATATAAGCAAGGGTAAATTAATAATTTACTAAAGTCAAGGGTAAATTAATAATTGTATTTTTTCGGAATTAATACAAAAGTCAAGGGTAAATTAATAATTTACTAAATCAGGACCCAAGGGTCATAATTTAATAATGTCATATGCCAAAGTAGAATATGCATAAGTTAAAGTAGAATAAGAGAAAATGGAGGGACCTAAAAGTAAAAATAGGTAAACCCGAGCATGGCATTAACTCAAAAGATGGATAAGATCAAATCTAGATAAGACCAAAAGAAATATCTCATTTTGGTCTTGGAAAAGAAAGAAAAATGAAAGAAGAAAAGAAGAAGAAGAGAAAGAGAGAGAAGAAAGAAGGAAGGAAAAAAGAAGATCAGGTATGAAATTGTCTAGTTTTGAATTACGGGGAAAGTATGGATACATGGTTTGGAACCCTCTGTTTTGTGTATAGGTTGGGTTTGGAAACTCCCAAACTCATTTCTTGTTAGGGTTGAGTTGAGAAGAACTCTAAGACTCATATATATGTGTTTTGGGAAATGTTTGGTTGCATTTTGAACTAAGGTAAGCTACCCTATCTTGTAACTATGCATTAGCCGGGTCTTAGGACTGGTTTTTGGATAAGAAAGAAAGGGAATATGGTAGTGAGTCCTTCAGGTAAATTTTATCCACATCAGTGAACTTGATGTTAGGCTTTTGCATATCGGTCGGACCTCTGTAGCGAGTTATGGTGTTACCACTGAGCAGTATAAATGGAAGGCTTGGCCAGGCTAGAGTCGGCGGGCGGTTAAAGGGTCATCTGGCGTTAGGGCGGCCGTATTAGAGGGTGTCGGGCGGTTAGGGTCGGTCAGGCGATTAGAGCCACGACCGGCTGAAGTCGACGGGCGGAGTTAGGGTCATCATTTATTGGGGCCAGCGAATAAGCGGTTAGGGCCAGCCGATTAAGCGATTAGAGTCGACTGGACTTCATTATGTGACCTCCAAATTCGGAAAGTCATAACTTCTTTGTCTGAACTCCGATTCGGGTGTTCTTGGACTCTATCGACCATTGATTCAAAGATTACATCCATATCCCTGAAGTGGCATTGGGTACTGGAGCGATCGGAAGAAAGAATGTCGGGTAAGGCGGTCGGGTAGAGCTAGTAGGGTAAATTTGGTTATTCATGTGAGACCTCACGACCGAGGAAGGTCATAACTTCTTCAAGTCGAACTCCGATTCGAGATTGTTAGCATGCTACATGGAAAGCTTATTGAGTGTCTTCATCACCATGATATTCCTTAGGAGGGCATTGGATACTGGAGATATCTGGTTAGGTCTAATCGGGCAAGATTGGTCGGGTAAGGCTAGCGGGTAAAAGTACGAAGTTGTTCATGTGACCTCAGCCGGAAGGTCATGCTTAACCGTCTGAACTCCGATTAGGGTGTTCTTGGACTCTATGAAATTTCCATTGAGTCAAGAATCCATCCTTATATAGGTTGATAAAAATTAGAAATCATATTAGGTCCAGAAATCACGAGAAAACGATTAGGACCTGGCATTAACCATAGTTATTCCTTGCATATAATGAAATAGGAAAATCAAAGAATTGAGATAAATGATTGTACATATCGCATATGATTACCGGATGACCATAATTATTCTGAAATATGAGATATGTACTAAACCTAAAATATATACGGATTGTCTGCTTAGAACCTGGTAAAGGGATAGGTAGGCATGCCTATAGGGTTGCTGCAGCATACAACTATAGATATCGAGGCCCTGTTTGGGTTGATGACATAGATCCCGTTTGGATTATTATAGGCATAGGTCACTGTCTCGTACAGTAATGATACCTTCAAGTATATACGGCCCGTTTTGGTCACATATTACATGGCATAGGTCACTGTCTTATACAGTGATGATACCTTCGGGTATATATAGATAGAGATCATTTATCTGCATCTGATGATAATACGCAGTCTGTCTGATTCCTTTCAAATATCTTGCTTCTAAAATTATTTACGGGACATGAAACCTAAAAGAAAATGACAAGTATATGAAAATGAAATGCTTATGAATATATGACATGATATGAGAAGCATAGCCTTTGCTATGCGAGATAGTACGATTCTGAAACGAGTAAAGTCTGAATGACATGAATAGTATATGAAATATGATAAATGATAAGTATGCACTTGTATAGAAGTGTGGTCATCCATATATTAATTCCCACTAAAGCGTAAACATACAGATATTTTCATCCGTGTAGGTCTGAAGAAACAGGGAATAGGACAATCCCACATCGATGATCCAAAGGCCGCGCATTATTAGGTGCCTTGGAAGACCTTTGGTCTATTTTGTATATAAATTTTTGTTTTATTTGTAAACAATGTAAATAAGTAAATGTTGAACACTTCCATATATGGAGCTTGTATATAGTTTGTAATCCACTGCTACAGAATCTAATACAAGTGAAATATTTAACATTATATGAATGAACAAGCTTAGAGTTTATAAGTCTATAGTAAATAAAAATAAAAAATGACACCCACGCTTGACACCGAGTGCCAGGTTGGGAGTGTCATAGTTAGTCGAAATCAGAGCATCCTGGATTCGGTTCAGACCCGCCAATCGGGTCGGATCGAAGAAGGGGTGCTACAGGGAGAATATTGGCCCAAGGGTACCTCTAATTGAGGTTTTGATGATAACAAACCAAGGTAATTAACTACTAATTGTTTACTTGAGATGAGACAGATGGCAGACAATTATGAATTTAAAGACTATATCATTCATCTAAGATTTGAATCGAAATCAAGTTCAAGAAGTAAAACCAGGATTCCAAGTTTAAGCATACCATGAAGACTTTGTAACCTTAGGAATCCTTGTAAAGTGATAGCATTGGTGCACTAAGGATATTATCATTTATCATGCATCACTCACAACTCGATTTTTAAATCCAAAAATTGCATATCCTTTGAAAACTCGAGTTCGAGCATAAAACCTTAGGTTTTATAATCGTAAAATGTGTTTAATGAAGCACCTAAGGTTTAGAAGTGTTTTAAATAAAAACACATGAGTTTGAGCATTTATAGAGTCAGTCGGCTGAGGGCAAGGATCAAAATATCGGTAAATACGGATATATCAGTAATTGGATTTTATGGAAATATCGAAAATATCGTTAAAATATCGGTGGATATTTTTTTACAAATATCTGATTATTAAATTTTTTATATTTTAATTATATAGATTATGAGAAATGATTCTTATCTTAATTAGGTAGATTAAAATCAAATGGATTAGTAATTATTAAATTAAATATGTTATATTTAATATATTATTCATATATTATTATGTTAAGAGATATTATTTATTTGTTTTTGTTATTGTTATAAATATTATGTAGATAATGAGGAGATTCAAAATATTATATATTATAATTTTAAATTTTTAAATATTATTTTATTTCTTTTCCTTTTCAAATTAATATTTGATTTTAAAATATTATAAGTTATAATGTAAATAAAATAAAATAAAATATTATAAAGGGATTATGAACAAATAAATAATAAGATAATATAAAAAAGTTTGCACTTTATATATAATAGTGCAATCGATGAAACAGTGGTTGGAGGGTGCCACTTCTAGGCCTTTTGTGTGGGTTGAAACCACCCGGAAGCAATTTTCATATTTTGGAGCCAAGGAAATATCGAAAATCGGCGATTTTCTGATTTTCTCAATTTTTACTTAGATTTTTCCTACCCAAAATGGTTCCAACCTAATAGAAAACCGATTGTGCAGAAAAATCGTAGGAACGCAGATTTTTGATCCTTGGCTAAGGGTGAGCCTCGACCGGTCGGCCGTTGATCCCTTGGTTAGATTGGTCTTGGTTGTGGTATCTGGAGTTGGATCCGGTCTACAGGACAGATCGGTCGACCCGGATAGGGTCTATCGGTTAAACCGGTCGACTGGTTACCAATCGGTTGAGATGCATATCTCAGCCATTTAGATCCGGTAGCATCTTTCAAAACTGGTCGGTGAAATGGTCGACCAATTGTGAATCGAATGAGTTGTAAAACTCAATCAGTTGGATGCAAGAGCTCATCTATAGGTCCAGAAGAGCAATCGGTCAACCGATTTAGCATTTGGTCAAGTCCAACGACTATAAAACGATAACCTGCAGTGCATTTAATGCACAACAGCTAGTGCATTTAGTGAAACAGTTGACCGGTTCGTCAAACCGATCAACATGTTGGTAGCTTATTTTGCTACCTAGTTCACACTCTATAAATAGAGTGTTGAGGATCATTTAATGCCATGAGACTTATTTGCATTAAATATCACAACCACCAAATTTCTTGCTCATTAACTCTCATTCTCAAATTTCTTGGTGCATTCAATTCTCACTTGCATACCTAGAATGTACCATTGGTCTCATTCTAGCTTTCTTTGTAATTTGAGTGATCCTTTAAAGGTAGAGAGTGATTATTATGCTTAAGAGTGAAAACTTCAAGTGTGCATAACTTGAAGAGATTGTGAAGAGCCCATTGGAGCCAAAATCCAAGTGTACAAGAACAAGCTCGGTTTGGAGCTGAGTTTAATTGAGCCTCACCGAGATTAGAGATTCGAGGAGAAATTGGCGTGGTAAGGGTATGCTTGGCATTCATGATCTGAGTTTGCGCTTTTATCCTATCTCTTTATTTTTTGTTCTTGACTTAACTTGAAGATTTCTTATTGTTTTGCAAAAGTTTTTGAGAAAACCAATTTACCATCCCCTCTTGGTTAGGTTGCTAAGTCATATTCAACTTTCAACTAGGTTTAACTTTGTACTTGTTACCGCAATATTGAAATATCACACTTCCAAGTCAGTCAATTGCATAGGGCCAAACGGAATATAGGTCATGAAAAATCTACAATCCTGAACCCCGATTGCTTCTTTGTTTTTTCAGCCTACCGTTTATGCCATTCAAGCATAGAACAACGGTAACGTGAGAAGTTCTGAACTGATCTTTGTGCAGAAGCGGTTTGGTTGTCATATATTTGAATTATTTTCTGCTGAAAATTTGCAGCAAGATCCTGACACATGGTAAATAGAATGAGAAAAGAGATACAACATTGGAGTCAGAAGTCAATGTAGAGAAGAAAGCTGCCAAGCATTTTCATTTATGTTATTCATTTTCTCCATGGAAGACACCTCAATTAGGCTAATTCCAGAAGATCCATCTCCTCCAGTTTCTCTCATCATTTTCCTCACCCTTGCTACATCATCCCACCTTCCTTTACTAGCATAAAGATTTGACATCAACACATATAATCCACCGCTGTTATAATCCAAGAGGAATAACCTTTTGGCCAAACATTCCCCTAGCTTCAGCTCATGGTGTATCCAACAAGAGCTGAGCAAAGCTCCCCATACAGCAGAATCAGGCTCAACTTCCATATTTTTGACAAATATTAATGCTTCCTGTAAAAATCCTGCTCGGCTGAGGAGATCAACCATGCATGCATTGTGTTGCAATCCTGGAATCATACCAAACTCTTCCTTCATACTTTGGAAGTATCGTTTTCCCTCCAGAACAAGGCCCCCGTGAGTACAGGCAGATAATACTCCCAAAAAGGTGATTCTGTCTGGTTCTAGTCCTTGTTCTTGCATTTCAGAGTAACAACTGAGAGCTTTATGTTCATGCCCGGATAATCCATAGCCTGAAATCATTGTGTTCCATGTGGCCAAACAAGGCTCTTTAATGCTCTTGAACACGCTTGCTGCACTCTCTAAGCGTCCACACTTGATATACATGTCTATAAGAGAAGTTTCCAGGAAATCTTCCATTTCAAGATTGTTTCTGAGAACATAGTTATGGAGCCTCTCCCCAAACTGCAGAAAACCAACTTCAGAACACCCTGCCAATAAACTAGCAACAGTAATGGCATCAGGACTGTGTCCAAGCATCCTCATATGGCAGAACAGCTCCATGGCATCACTTGTTCTTCCAGCCTGTATGCAGCCTGAAATCACTGAATTCCAGCTGATTATTTGTTTTTCACCCATCTCAGAAAATAAAGAGAATCCCTTTTCAATGTCACCTAACTTAGAGTACATGCTAATCAGCCCATTCACCACTAAACAATCAGCACACAAGCCAGTCTTCAGTCCATAAGCGTGGATCGCTAGCCCAGCACCAACTAGAGTAGCGCCTGTGAACCCATGAAGGATGCTAACAACAGCAACTGCATCTGGTTTCATTTGTAACTCCAACATTTGATTAAAACAATCCACCACCAAATCCATATTGCCATTCTCAGCATAGCCTGAAATCAGTGCAGTTAAAGAAACCAAGTTCTTTTGAGACATTAACTTGTAAAGCAGTCCCGCTGATTCAAGATTTCCACACCCAGCATAGGTACACACAAGTGAAGTGATAGCAGAAGCATTGGTGGCAAATCCGGTTTTAATCACATAGCAGTGAGTAGAATCTGGATGAGCATTCGCTGACAGAAGATTTATGATAGTAATGTAATTGATTTCCACCCTTTCCTTTTGCATTTGTTTAAATACAAGCATTGCATCATCAAATAGCCCATTTTGGCCATAGGCACCAATCATAGTATTCCATGAAACTTCACTTTTCTCATAAATTTCTTCAAACAAGACCTCGGCCGCGTGCAAATCAGCACATTTAGCGTACATGGAAGTTAATGCATTCTTCACTCGGCAATCCATGTCAAGTCCAGACTTAATTCCAAAACCATGAATAGCCTTCCCTTGAAAGACAATGTCTGGTCGACCACACGAAGGAACTAAACCAACCAATGTTCTCTGACAAGGAGAAAAACCCTCTCTTAGCATTTGGACAAACACTTCCAACGCATCATAATCATATCCATTGCGAGAATATCCACAAATTAACGCATTCCATGATACAACATCTCTATTGGGCATTTCTTCAAATAAATATTGTGCATAAGAAATGCATCCCAATTTCCCATATAAATCAAGAAAAGCAGTGCTCAGGTAAACATATTGATTAAACCCCGATTTTCTTAGGTGGGTTTGAACCTGATTTGCTTCTATTTTTGCATATGTTGAATCAATTACAGTTGAAGAAGTATCAGCAACATAAGATTTGATGAGCAAAGAGAAGGTGAGATCACTAGGTTTCGCGTTAGATTCTAACAAACGACGGAAAATAATAAGTGCCCGTCTCGAATCTTTGGTTTCACCACACGATTCAAGAAGACCATGGAAGAAGGAGATATTTGGATTAGATGGAAGAAGGGATTCGAGGCCGATACGAGGGAGAGTAGTACGAAAGTAGTGACCGATGGCACGTGTCGAGCTCATACTATAATTTTTGGGGCGTTACAACTAGCTTTCTGCCAACTGGTAGAAAGCTAATCGCCTGCTTCCTCCAAGGCATGAAGTTTGAATTTGGAGCCTTTTAATGAGTTATCAGCAATAAGTAACACACCTTTTTCTTGTTGTTTTTTAATTTTTCATGTTTACTTTTTTCAAACATGGATGATTAATTACTTTTATTTAAACCAATTTAATTGAAAAATAGAATTTAACGAACCCCTCACAGACAATAAATGTAAAATTAAAAGGGAAAACCATGTTATGGGATTCCCACAACAATTAATTTGAAAATTTAGGCCCAAAGAACATCAAACCTAGCCCTAGTTCCCTTTTAAGAAAAAAATTGATAAAGAACTCTAAATATTTGATAAAAAGTCCCACATGTGTCAAAACCATTTTCTCTTCCTAATTTGCCCTCGTGTTGTTTTGATTCAAATACCCATCTTACAATAATCCCTAACACAAATTCTCATAAACCTATCCCTCTCTACTTCAACCTTTCCCTCTAAACACGACCTAAGAGAGAGCCAAAATCACTTGTACCCAACTTCGGCCCTCTCTCTCTCTATACTAGAAGCGTCTTCTGTTGGAGCCCAATCTCCATTGATTCTAAAGCTTTGATGGTTGCTTTTGTCCCTAACAACTCTCATTTCAAGTAAACTCTTCTCTCTCTCTATTGAATACTATATTTTTAGGAAAAAACTTCAAAATCGATCATATACTGTTTATGTTTTATAGTCAATCTATATGCGATGAATACATTGAATGTGGGTTAATATGGTTAAAAGCCAAGATATGGGTATGAAAATGGGACATGCGGGAAGGGTTTAAAATTTTTGAAAAAACAATGTTAAAATGATTATTTTGGTTTCATGTTGTGTTTTGTTGAAGCAATGTTATTGAGGTATACTAATATTTGTGAAAATGCAATGATAAAATGGTTATCTGTTTTTTTTTTTAAGCAATAGAATGTTGGGTACTACGGAAATGTACTATGAGTACTACCCGAATGTATTATGGTTACAACTGATGTAAACATTAGGTGCAACCTATGTTAATAATGGAACTGTAATAGTAGACTTTTAGGATTCATACGGAGTTAACGTTGGGCACTAACTGTTTGTATTGTGGGTGCATCTATGAGCGCCAAATACTGTGGAAAATGAACTCTGAAGTGTAAATCAATGAAAGCAGTATAACATAAAATAAATGTACCTAGGAATTCTTATTAGTTCTCAAATAACAGTACATCCACGACAGTTGGTAGGTCGGTTTCTTCCACTATGCCAAGAGTTTACAAAGTCAGCAAGGCATAAAGCTACAAACACCCAAGTGTAAATCTACAAGAGGAAAGTACCTCACAAAAAAGTGAACCAAATCTCGAACAAACCGCAAGAAACCCTTGGAATATCAAGTGAAAATTTATACTTGAAGAATATTCTTTGATTTTGTGGCACCAAAATGAAGAAAAATGAATTTTCTTGAACCAAAAAAATTGCCTAAAATGCCTTCTTCTAAGACTGACCAAGATGATATCATACCAAAAAAATGCCACCAAAACCTTTTCTTTCTTGAAGATTCCAAACCAATACCAAGAGTCATGCACACCGACCAAGTCTTGGATATGCACCAAGAGTCATGCCGTAAACAAGGTGCATGCCAAAATAGCAAAACCATATTTAGCAAATTGATGAGTCCATAAGGAGGGGAAACCCAACAATTCTCCCCCACCCGACTTATGTGGAGGATTAAATACCTCACCAAAATCAACACTTCTCATACTTGTACTTGATCGATGCCTTAGTCGACATATCCAAAGTGATGTTCTCGTCGATTGTGAACTTTTTCCAAGTTACAACAACTTATCATTCAAGACATCACGAATCCAATGATATCTAACATCAATGTGTTTTGATCTTGGAATGAAATGAAGAATTACACTCAAGTGGATTGCACTCGACTATCACAATGAAGGACATACCTTTCTTGTTTCAAACTGACTCTTGTAAGAATTTCTTCATACGATAATTCTTTGCTTGATGTGATAGACTGAAACCCACGTAATTGGAGAGAGCAACACATTTACTGTAATCTTGATTAGCTTCTGCTACTCCCCACATAAAAGTAATCAAATAACCAGTAGATTTTCGACTATGATATCTGACCATATCGAGAATGTGAACCCATCAAGAATAGGCTCGCCTTTAGCAAAACACAAACTCATCTTTGAAGTGCCACGAAGATACCTCGAGATCATTTCCTTTCTTTGCTTGGTGTTCTTTCCACTGGATCGAGCAATCGACTAACAACTAGCTAACGTGAGCAATATGGTCGAGTACAAACCATGGCATGCATCAAGAACCAACTCACCTAAAGCGCAGGTGCACTCTTATTTTCTCTTCGTCACTTATGGACAACGGCTTGAACTAAGTTTGAAGTGGCTGCCAGAGTGGACAATTAACAGGCTTTGCTTTGTCCATATTGAACCTCTCAAGAACCTTTTTAATATAATTCTCTTGAGATAACCAAATTAGCCCAAGTGATCTGTCATGAACAATTCTTATCCCAAGAATTTGCTTTGTTAGACCCAAATCCTTCATGGCAAAGGACTTGCTCAATTCTAACTTCAACTTGATAATCTTGCTCGTGTCTTGACCCACAATGAGCATATCATCGACGTAAAGCAAGAGAATAATAAAATTACCATCTGGATATTTCTTCACGGAAACACCTGAAGTAGTCTAAAGTGGTTCTTGAATACCCATGGTCGGAGTCATGAAAAATTGAATTTAGAAGTACCACGCCTCGGTGCTTGCTTGATCCATACAAGCTCTTCTTCAATTTGCAAACTAGCGATCATTACCCTTATCTATGAAGCCCTCGGGTTATCCATATAAATTTCCTCTTAGTCACCATGTCACCAGCTGCGGTCTTCACATCAAAGAATTGCTCAACTTCTAAATTCATACTCATGACTATACTAAATGAGTTCGAATGGAGGACATCTTCACAATTGGTGAGAATATCTCATCAAAATCAACTCCCGTCCTCTGACCAAAACCTTTCACAAGAAGTCGTGCCTTAAATCTCGGTTGAGAACTGTTCCCATCATTCTTTCGTCTGAAGACCCGTTTATTTTTCAAATTTTTCTTCTTTTTAGGTGGCTTCACCAAATCATAGGTGTGATTCTCATGCAAAGACTTCATTTCCTCTTTCATTGCCTTAAGCCATTCAGTTTTGTTCTCATGCTTCAAGACTTCTTGATAAGTCTCTGGCTCACCCTGATATGATATCATCACATACTTATTTGAAGAATATTTTCTGGATGGCTGTTTTTCTCTGGTAGATCTCCTTCTTGCGATTAATGCGGCGGTAGTGATTCTTGGGGGTGGCTACTCCCCTCAATCTTTAGCTCAACATCATCTTCATTTTGCATCATCGTAGAGTTATGCACTTCCTCGTATCATCATGAACAATAGGTGGATCAAGAAGATCTAAGTCAACAAGATCATCGATTACTAGACTCGGTGACTCAAGCTTGTCAATGTCTTCAATAGTGCGATCTTCAAGAAAACAACATCTCGGCTTCTGACAACTTTCTTGTCAACTGGATCATACAACCTATAGTCAAATTCTTCATGCCCATAGCCAAGAAATATGCACTGCTTTGGTTTTGGATCAAGCTTGGACCTCTCATATTTTGGAATATGAACAAAAGCTCTGCAGCCGAATACCATCAAGTGATCATAAGAGACTTCTTTCCCTATCCAAACTTTTTATGTCACATCACCATTCAACGGAACTGAAGGAGACAAATTGATTAGATCAAATGATGTCCTCATTACCTCACCCCAAAAAGATCTTGGCAATTTAGAATGTGAGAGCAGACATCTTACTCTCTCAAGAATGGTGCGATTCATTCTCTGCACCTTGGATACCGGTGGTGTCTTTTTCTTGTCTTTTCATGCCTGATGTCATGATTGGTGCAATACTAATCAAATGGTCCAATAAATTCACCACCATTATCCGAGCGAACACATTTCAACTGTCTGCCAGTTTCTCTTTCAACATTGGCCTGAAAATGCTTAAATATATCTAAAACTTGTTCTTTAGTTTTCAATGTATAAGCCCAAACTTTTCTAGAGTGATCATCAATAAAAGTGACAAAGTATAAAGCACCACCAAGTGTCCTAACTTTCAAAGGACCACATACATCCGAATGTACCAAATCTAGAACATGAGATTTTCTAGATGCAATGTTTCTACAGAAAGATATTATGTTTTGTTTACCATGGAAACAATGAACACAAGTTTTCAAAGGCGTACCTTTTATCCCCGCTAGAAGCTCTTTCTTGGACAAAACTTGCAATCCTTTTTCACTCATATGTCCAAGCCTTCTATGCCATAGATCGATGGATGAGTCATTCTCTAAGGTATTCACAACACCCTTGCAGATTTTTGCTTGCATAGTGTAAAGAGAACAAGTCTTCTTTCCTTTTGCTACCACTAGAAGACCTTTGGAGAGCTTCCATTTTTCCATCAAATATTGTTGTGACCTTCATCATCTAACTTTCCATCAAAGATTAAATTTAGCTGAATATCCGGTACATGCCTCACTTCTCTAAGCAACAATTTGCATCAATATTTGTTCCAAATATAAAATGTCACCCATGCTGACAATTTTGACACATCTTCATTTCCCGTCTGGACATTCCAAATTCACCTTGCTAATTAAGAAGTAAAGAAGTCAGCCCGCGAAGTAACATGAAATGAAGCTCCAGAATCGATTACCCAATCCATATCTTGGCCAATCAAATTAACGCTAGCATCATCACGGATAATCATGAGTTCACTATCGGTAATTACAACTGTATCATTTTGTTTTTTCTCTGAATTTTTCTCTTTGTTTTGCTCCTTGAACTTGAGTTTTTAAATGCTCAGCTTCATGTGCCCTTTCTTGTGACAATAATAGCATTCAACATCTTTCTTTGAAATCAAGCTTGAACGATCTCTAGATTTATCACGGTTGTGCGGAGCCCTACTCTTACTCCTGCCTCTCCCCCGGTTATCCATCACAAGTGCCTCGGAGTGAGAAGAACCTAATGATTTTCTTCTTGTCCCTTCATTCAGCGAGTCTGCGGTAACCGGCTCATTATTACCACTCCATCGAACGAGTTACTAATTGTGACCACGAAGTTTCCGACTTTGAGGAAGTGAAGTAAGTAACAAAACTGCAACTCATCATCAAAGTA
Source organism: Tetrastigma voinierianum (assembly GCA_016808115.1). NCBI lineage: Eukaryota > Viridiplantae > Streptophyta > Magnoliopsida > Vitales > Vitaceae > Tetrastigma > Tetrastigma voinierianum. The sequence continues at coordinate 46,523 of JAEQBH010001744.1, read as the reverse complement.
ATTTTCATGGCTGGCCCAGCGATTCTAATGCTCTTAATCTCATTCAAATGCTCTGCAATAGGAGTACCCTCCTTATATTTAGAATTCACAAGCTTTCGAAATAAAAATGCTTTATTCAGACCGTCTTTCTATCATAAAGACTCTCCAATTTGGTCCAGACCATGTCTTTGAATTTTCTATAGAGGCGTGATAGAAAGACACTATCATCCAATCCATTCTTTGAATAAAACCGATAGCCTTTCGGTCTAGCTTTTTCCACTTGTCATCTTTCATTCCTTCCGGTTTGCCCCTATCACCCTCTATGGGTCCATTTAAATCTTTACAAAACAAAAGGTCTTCCATTTAGTTTTCCAAAGTCACTTGATTTATTGCCCATTAAAAAAAAAAAAAAAAGAACCCAACCATCGCCCAGTGTGATCCATAATTCACACACACAATATGTGAATCGGAACCGAATTAACCAAATGCTCTGATACCATATATTGGGAAAAATAGACTTTCCCACAAGTGTAAATCAATAGAAGCAATATAACATAAAATAAAATAACAGAAAATAAATGAGCACACAAGATTTACGTGGTTCCCTCAAATAGCGAGAGTCGTCCCACACGACGGCCGTCAGTCAAATTTCTTCCACTATCACCAAAGAGTTTACAAAGTGGCCAAAGGCATAAGCCTTACAAACACACCAAGGTGTAAATCACAAGAGGAAAATACCTCACAAGTGAACCAAATCTCAAGAACAAACCCATGAAACCCCAAATATCGAGTAAGCGTTACTCACTTGAAAGACAAACTTGCGATTTTGTAAGCAAAATGGAAGAAGAAGGCCGAATTTTCAGACAAAGTGCTTGAATGCCTTCTTGTCGAGCCAACAAGATGATATCATACCAAAAAAATGCCACGAAACCTTTTCTTTCCCTTGAAGATTCAAACCAATACCAAGAGTCATTGCACGCGAAACAAGTCTTGGATATGCGAGGAGTCATGTTGCCTTGAGCAGATTGCATGCCAAAATAGCAAAACTATATTTAGCAAATTGATGAGTCCCATAAAGGAGGGAAACCCAACAAATACTACCCTAGTAAACCTCATCAACTATCTTAGTAAACCTTGAGTTATACCATTATGTGTGTAAGGTACTACACATTTAAACCTTGAGTACTACCATTGTGTACTATAGGTATTACACATAGACACATTGAGTACTACCTGTGTGAACACTGGCTAAATCCTTATAAAACCCTAGGTACAACCTCAATTATTAGATGTACCATTAACCTTATGAATGGTATGAGTTAACCTTAAGTACTACCATTATGTACTATAGGTAATACCATAATGTACTATTGGTACTACACATGTTAATATGAAGTACAACCTTTATGTACATTGGATAAAACCTTAGGTACAACTTTATATAGCCCTTGGGCACTATAGAAATGTACTGTGGGTACTACTTAGGTAAACCTTAGGAACTACCAAAGTCAATTATGTAAACTTACTTAGTATAAACATTAAGTACGATATGAGTCTCCCTTGGGTACAACCATTATGTACTATTTGTACTTTACATGTTAACTTGAGGTACTACCTTTATGCACACTTGGTAAAACTTGGAATACAACCATTGTAAAGGTTGGGCACTATATAAATGTAATGTATGTACTTCTCAGGTCAACCATAGTTACTACCATAATCAACTATGTAAACTCACTTAATTTAAACTTAAGTCTCGTATGAGTAAATAATTGGGTACTAGCCTAATGAACGTTGGGTACTATTGAGATGAACATTGGGTACTACTATGACACCCTAACCCGGTACCCCATGTCAGGGAAGGGTGTCATAAATCTGAGAACTATAAACCTGTTAACTTACATCATTCTAAACAATTATCTTGAAAATATAAACTTACAAAAAAAATATAAATACAAATTTATAAATTATAAATTATCATATTACAAAATAATATCATACCCCACCATTGGAGTTGTCACACCCCTACCCCCGCCTGAGGGAAGAGAGGGGGAGCCTGAGGGAAGAGAGGGGGAGTTGCACGGGACTGAGATTCCTTAATTTGCTTTTCGAACATTGGTGGGCTCATTTCATATATAATTTCATAATGAAATACAACTTGTAATACAACCACCGTAGTGGTATTTAAATGTCTTATATATACATGTCTATATCCCATTTACTTGTACTTACACAAACTCCACTATTACAAAAACTTTTACATTTACATTCCAAAATCAAAAAGCAAAACCTACATCAGGTGGACTCTATTCTTTTGTGTTAGTACTTTGTTGTATCTTGAATGCCTCGGATGTCCTCTTCAATACCTACACGGATGAAACACTTGTGCTAAGCTTATAGCTTAGTGGGAAACAGATAACAGATATAACAACTTGAAGTGTTCCACAATTACAAGATACATATAACATAATGCATATGTCAACGTTTACGTATAACCTAATTCTTATCACAGAGTTTTCATATAGCATAATTCTTATAACAAGGTTTTCATATCTCCCGTAGGCGTTGGCAATCTTGTCTGAGAGAGTACGTAGATACATCTGAGAACAAAAGCGAATGATTACTTATATTTTCTTATTGTTCATTATTTATATTCTTATCATATAAATGTTTGCATGTATAGACCAGTAACAATGAATGAGAGGGGCCTTAACACAATAGGTACGAAGGTCTGATGCGATCTTGAATAGGCGTGTGCGCCGCGTGAGAGGTATAGTAACCGCAAATACGGGAGTGTTGTCCTGCCCGAATAGAGGCATTAATGCATACGTAGCGAAGTGTCATAGCGTGGCGAGTGTCGTCGCGAGCGAGAGGCGTTAATGCGCCCATGAGGTGACGTGGCATAATGCAGGAGTGTCGTCGCACTGAACAAATAATGGGCGAGAAACCATGTCTGCGTGACGACAGGTTCGCCTAGGCGGCGAGGTTCAGAGCAATTTTACACACAACTCGTATACATGTTCTGACCATTTCATTTGGAATTAACAGAAGAACAAAATAAAAACAGGGTTGTAGGACCAGTACTTAGACCTTAAACAACTTTGCGTACCAGTACTCAACTTTCAGTACCAGTACTCAACATCCTTTAGACCTTAAACCACTTTGAGTACCGGTACTCAACTTTCAGTATCAATACTCAACATTCTCTGGACCTTAAACCACTTTGAGTACCAGTACTCAACTTTCAGTACCAATACTCAATTTTCAGTACCAGTACTCAACATCCTCTGAACCTTAAACCACTTTGAGTACTGGTACTCACTTTCAATACCGTCTGGGGTACTCAATTGCGACTTCTACAAAAATGGCAAGTTTGCCTCTTTTCACCCAAAATTTCCAACCAAAACCGAAAACCAACCGCAAAACTGAATTGAAACCAACAAAAATGACTTTTATACAAAGATAGGGTTCTTCAAACCCAAACACTTGAGCAAAGAGAGTTATAGGGTTTCTAACCAACAAATCCGCCACTTTCATACAAAATTCCATACCTTCATTTCTTCTATTTTTCCACTTCTTTTCCTTTCCTTCTCCTTGCTTGAACCAAGAAGAAACTTGAATAAATGGAGAACAAGCAAACCAAAGTTGTCTCTTCTCCTCCATCGTAAATGTCCTAACCCCAAATGAGAAAATCTAATCTCTAAGACCATGTTTGGTCTTATCCCAATTTTGGCCTAAATTTCCATTTTTGCTATTTGGTCCTTCCTTTTCAATCTATTTTCACTTCAAATTATCACAATTCCTACACTAGAATATCCTCTTCTTGTTTTATGACCTTTGATTCCTTAATCTGAAAAATTACCATTTTACCCTTAACTCTTTGATTAATTCCGACTTTATCCTTTTTCACTCTTAGCACTTAAATTCTGAAAAATACAAATTTTACTTTTCTTATACTACAAAACTATAATAAAACTACTATGATCTAATTCGGGGTGTTACATGAGTGATCAACATATTCAATTACATTATATACAAAACCTTTCATTGTTTTCAAAAATATATGTACATCATCTCAAAATAAACCAAACATCATTGATGTGCACCTAATGTTGTGTTGACCTTTGTTGATGTGTGACGTCCTTTTCTAAAACCGCACCCTCGATACCTACACGGATAAACATCCGTGTTAAGCTTTATAGCTTAGTGGGGATCCATAAATATGAATGACCGTTTGCAAACATGCCGTGTCTTAACTATATATGCCATATGTTATCTTTAACGTTTCGACTTTAAGGTAATAAATCATAACAATTCCACTAATTGATTTATTTGCTTATTCATGACATTCATTATCTTTGGCCTTATGAGTTATGCTTCATGTCTTATATTCTGTCATTTATAATTTCATTACATTTTTTATTTCATATAATTTCCATATTTTATGTCTTTTATAAACATTACAAAATTTTTTATCTCATCTTATATCATGTCTACATATTCCAAAGAAGTGGATCATGGGACGGAACTGTATGTACCCAAAGGTACTATCACTGTACGAGACAGTGATCTATAAACTGTATTGTATTGTATGACCCAAACCAGGCCACTGTAATGATCCAAACGGGATCCATGTCATCGACCCAAATGGGGTTACTCTGTCTGTAAACTGTATGCTACAACATTGTTATTCCTATAGGCATCCCTATCTATCCAATTACCCAGTCATAAGCAAACAATTAGTTTTATCATGTTTTCTTAACAATCTTTCAAATATCAAAACACATATCCCATATACATAAATAATTACCGATATCCTGTATACATATGGGATATTCACTGTCAATTATTCTCTAGAACATGTGAGATAGTTTCACATATTTCTTTTGATCATTTGACTGTATTATGTGCTTCATCATATAACAAAAATACATATACTCTTTTTCACACGATCAGAGTTCATATCCTTTCGTATCTTAATCATCTCAATATATTTATCATATATCATGTAACATTAATGCATATAACTTTTATATAATTTTCATTGTTACATACTCATAATTAGGCACATATCTCTTTTTATTGGTCTTCTATAATCATTTAATAGACATCTAAGTGTCTCAAGGTCACATAGGAGAAGACAAAGGAGTTTTCTCACAAACAGGGATTCGTAGCGCCGAACCTTAATTGATAAAAAACAGAGCTGCACTTTGATGAATTTCTGGGTATAGTGGGGTTTAAATATGAATACACTTCCTTCATGAAAGTTATTCTACAAGAAGTCTAGTTTACCCAAAAATTGAAATCACTCAATTTGGATCAACCTAGCCCAAGATATGACTCAAACACTCAAGGCTGGATTTGGTTTTGCCGGAGTCAAAAGCAGAGAAGCTGGAATTGGGTCAAATTCAGGGCTCATAGTACTATAATTTGACTTGGTGGTCTTGTGAATATTTAAAGCTACGGGTTTTGGATTCTCTTCGAATTAAAATCATTCCATTTAGAGGTCTCTAGGCTAAGATATGGTCATAACAAAAACAGGGGTTTTAAAAAAAATTTGATTGCAAATCCCTTAAAATACCTACATGTTTCTTTACACATTTTTCACACTAAACTCCTCCATTGAGGATCCAAAACAAAATCCTGCTAACCATTCCACAAAATAAAAGATGATCTAAGTATAACCAAACTTCAAACCCTAGCTTTCTTCTTCTTCTGTTTCTTCTCTTCTTTTCTCTTTCTTCTTCATTCTCACTTGAACAAGTAGATCTCCAAAGAAATTGAAGAGAAAGCAACCAAAAATGGCTCTTCTTCCTCAAGAACCCGTAAGCCCTAGCTCTCTTCTCCAAACACCCAAAATGAGAATACTCTTTCTCCATAAGACCAATTTAGTCTTATCCTTTTTGTTACAAGTAGTGTTTGTAAAAATCTCATTTTTCATTAAACTATCTTCTTTTTGCATTTTAGTCTATCTTCATTTTATCATTTGCAAATCACTTATCACAAATTCTAATATGGCATAACATCATTTAACTTAATATCTCTTAAGTCCTTAATTTGCAATTGACCATTATACCCTTAACTCTTGGATTAATTTCAGATTTATCGTTTTCACTCTTAGCACTTAAATTCCAAAAAAATACAAATTTTACTTTTATTATACCTCTAAACTGTAATAAACTACTAGGGTATAATTTGGAGTGTTACAACTACCTTAGTTAAAGTTTGGTACAACCCTTACCATAAAACAATTGAGGGTCCTTACAATTAGTTTCATTTGATCCATGAGTCAAATATTATTGGTGACATGTTTCAAATAACCAAACATTTGGTAACACAATACGGAATACTGAGATGAACATTTGTTCTTAAGTATATGGAATATTGGAACAATTCCACACTTGTTCAATTGATTGATGCAGTAATCTTCTTATTCGATTATTTTTAACTATATACAAGCTTCCATACTTAATGAAGATAGACATTACTAATCTTTATATGTGCTTCTTTTTAATGGGATAAAATGCTCTTATATAGATTGCAACTTGTAGCTGAAATTCCCTTGGACGTGCAAAATAAAGAGCGGACTAAGTTTATCAATGCATACAAGTAGTGAAGTCATGAAGATTGGGATGTGTTCCCTTTTTATGTACTTATAAAACTATTATAAGGTTATGTTTTTGATGGAGTTATTGTAATTAACATAATTATACAAACAAAGTGACATTTTATTTTGGAATAACTAAGGACAATGTGTTTGTAATCATTATAATAGTATATTGCCAATGCATTTTGAGTTTATCGTTATGTTACAATTTTTAAAGTGATGTATCAGTCGACCAATTGACTAACTCTTAGGTGGCCATTTACATTTTCATTCTACAGCAAGTTTGCAAGTTTTTGTTGTGTCGATCTGTTGATTAAGCATTAGTTGATTGGTTGATCAACCACGATGTTCCAAACTTGAAAAGTTATGTTTTAGTTGTTTGGTTGACTAAGTCTTAGTTAACAAGTTGGACCATCATTTAATATCAATTTTAAAAGTTTGGTCTTTGTCGACTGGTTGCATTAGCCTTAGTCAACCGGTTTGACCATCATTTAGTAGCAATTTCCAAAGTTTGGTCTCAGCCGACCGATTCTCAACTGGTTTTGCTATCTATCTCAACCAATTTAGACATAGGGGTTTGATCATTGACATCTCGACCTATCTTCAATTGGTATAACTTGGGAACATTTTAGTACCCATAGTATATTAGTGTAGTACCCATGGTTAACTGATGTTGTACCTTATATTTAAAAATGTAGTACTTAGGCTCGACAAATACACCAACTATAATGTAAACTGAATCATTAGTCCATAAAATAAATTGAGATACATTCATAAAATCATTCAACAAATACTATAAGAAAGTCTAAAAACTGGAACTTAAATACATATGGATTTTTTGTTCATAAAGTTCTAACAACATATAAATTGTTGCATCATAAGTCCAAAAACTAAACTAAAATGCATAGTCTCCATAACGACATCAAGATAGTGGAGGTGATGCATCGACAGTTGGTGGCACTTCAGCATGAGGAATATCAATAGGCTCTATAGATGGATGGTATGAGAAATTATGTTGAGAAGGATGAGACTGATCTACTTTTGGCTCTTGCCTCGGTGACAACTGCCTCAGAAGGGCGCTTGCATGAATGCTTCCTCCTTGGTGTCATATTAGTCTCTAAATACCAATAATAGGAATGTTAATCAACAAATCTTTTACCTTCAATCAAAACAAACATCCATCATTTAAATATACATCTTGAATTACAAGTTTATTTATAGCAATATAATTAATATAATTACTAATTTAGGAAATTATACACAACAATAAATTATTGGAATTACTTCAATCAATATAATCTAAGTTTCAACACGAAGTGTATTCATGGGAAACTGTCAAAATGGGTTCCAACTTAGTTTCATCACTTTTCCTTTGTGACTATCATTGGTTCCAAACGGTGGTATCAAATAAAGAAAGTTGGCAATCTAAAATTTCTAGGAGAATAAAAGCTACTCTCTCATTAACTGCAATATCTAGAGTAAAATGCTTGCAAACTTCATTTTCTCATTTATCATCCGTTAACTTTATAGCAAGATAATCATGATGCCCTTCTAAAACAATTGATTGAACCATTGATTTCATCTACATAAAAAGGCCAAACACTTACTAAGTTTGATGCTTCAAATGCATGAATTGCAATAGTTTTAATCATAACATTAAGTTTGGTGTGGTACTTTCATTTTCCTTTTCCACATTAACATCCTATAGTCTAGAATGGTCAAGGGAAAATGATGTATCATCTTCTCTTGAATAAATGAACATGGGAAACATATTTTTGTGTCTTTACAGATATTCGATCAAAACATAATAAATGAGAATACATTTTGAAAGTACCTATAACCCATTCCATATATAGGAATAGTAAAGTGAAAATTTGTGTATAGTTCTATTTATACCAAAATCATCGACTATATATAGGAGTAAAAAGCAAAGATTGTCTAAAATCTTTACTCTTGATGAGAGCTACTTTACCAACAATCAAATCAGAAAACTACTTGAGCGATCATCAAACAAACATAAACAATCGACGAAAGTTGCTAAGCTTAGGATAAGTGGAATGAGGTTCAAAAGGCCATGGATAAGCCAACCTAAATCAGCTTCATGAACAGATAAATCAATTAATAATATGTCCTAATGAGTTCTACTAATGTCAATCACCATTATAATTTAAATTGAATGTTCTTGGGCATGCCTCTGAGGTTTGCAATGAATATAAATCTCAATCTTGGCCTTTTTGGGTCATTTGGTGGATTATGATGTTGTGTTTACCTGCAAGAGACTGTTGAATGGCTTTTATGGTCTACTTTGCGTTACATTTAAGAAATGTATTCATTTGTCATCATCCTTAATTTGTTTTGTTGCACATGATGAGATGAAAATAGTTTTTCAGTCAATTTTCTTGAACTCAACCTTTTGCCTGATAATTGTGCATTTCATAGATTCATGAGTTCAACTCTTAACTTATTCCTCTTTTGGTTTGTATTATAGGCTTTTCTTTACCAAACAAACGAATGGTTGGTAGTTTAAGATAGAAGGAACATGCAATTTCTATAGACAGAGTTGAACCAAAAACCCCAATAGATTGTAATGGTGTAGACACTTATAAGAACGGTGGAACAAATTGTGGTGGTCTTCTTGTTAGAAATCTTTGGAACATCAAGACTAAGATCAATTGTATTCATAAATCAATTGTATTAATTGTATTCATAAATCTTTTGAACAAATTTATCTTCTTGTTAGAAATAAGTTGATTGAAATGAATCATCCTTCAAAAATCAAGTTATAAAGTGGAGCTGAGATCAATTGTATTCATAAAATTAAGGGTTATTTTCTGCATCATATAAGACTTCTAGAATTGAACACCAAATACCAACATCAGTGTATATTGGTTTCCTAATGTTTACATGGGTTGTACTCATAATACATTCTGGTAGTACCCATAGTACATTCTGGTAATGCCCAACATTCTGTTGCTTAAAAAAACACAACTTGAAACAAATAACCATTTTATCACTCCATTTTCACAAATATTAGTATATCTGAATAACATTGCTTCAACAAAACACAACATGAAACCAAAATAACCATTTTAACATGGTTTTTTCAAAAAAATTAACCCTTCCCCATTTCCCCTTTCCATACCCATATCTTGGCTTTTAACCATGTTAACCCACATTCAATGTATTCATCTCATACAACTTGACCATAAAACATGTACAACATATGATCAATTTTGAAGTTTTTCATGAAAATACAGTGTTCAAGAGAAAAAGAGAGAGAGAGAGAGGAGATTACCTAAAATGATAGTTGTTGGGGATGAAAGCAACCCTCAAAGCTTTAGAATCAATGGAGATCGGGCTCCAACAAAAGAGACTTCTAGTATAAAAAGAGAGAGAGGGAGAGAGTGGGCCGAAGTTGGGTACAAGTGATTTTAGCGCTCTCTTAAGTCGTGTTTAGAAGGAAAAGTTGAAGTAGAAATGGATGGGTTTATAGGAATTTCGGGTTAGGGCTTTGTTTGGGGAGATGGGTATTTGAATCAAAACAATAAGAGGGCGATTTTGGAAGAGAAAATGGTTTTGACACATGAGGGACTCTTTATCAAATACTTAAAGTTCCTTATCAATTTTTTTCTTAAAGGGGACTAGGGCTAGGTTTGATGTTTTTTGGGCAAATAAATTACTATATGGATCTCATTGTATAGTTTTCCCAAATTAAAATTTAGATTTTAAGAAAGGCAATACAGTTATTTTTATCTCTTAACTTTTCTTTTCTTTTTACTTTTTTACTTTTTTCCCAAATATTTTCATTGAAAATTTACTTTTATAATTATTTTTCAAATATATTATTTTTGTTCAAAAACTTCGTTTTATCATTGGTGTAGGATGATCTTCATTTATTTACGTAATTATGGAGTATTAAATAATTGTAGTCATATGAGATAAACCTAAATGTTAATTATTTTGTTAAGTTGATTTGCAATAGTTGTGTTATAAATGCAGATATCTGGGTCATCAATTGTCGTTCTTAACTTTTCCTTTCGCTCCCCATTCTATGTACTCCCTGCAGGGGCTCTGCCCCTGTGTGCTGTGTGCTATTTTTTTATGAATATAAAAAAAATCATTGGTCCATAGATGTGTCATTTTTGTTCCTGGGGTATACATGTGTGTAAAAAATAATGAAAAGTTCAGATTAACAACTCTGAAAATTATTAAAATAGTAAAATATAACCTAAATATTGTTTTTTAAAAGTGACCTATATGGGCGAGTTCAAGTAGTAAAAGGATTGGGATAGGATAGGGATGCTAATGTAAATAAATGTAAAAGAATAAGTGAACCATATGAAATTATAAATAGGATAAAATATAAATATACGCATAAAAAGATATAGTTATAAAATACTAGGAGTGGCTGAACTCAATCAGCATACGTTTCTTCACTAGATAGATATCTGGAGGTTCTTCTCAGTTTATTTGTCTTCTATTTATAATCACCTTGTGTTTTTTTTTTTTTTTTTTGAATCGTTCATAATCACCTTGTTAGTTACATTGTCATGCATATCAAGGATAACAACTCCTATTAAAAAGGAGTTTTAGTTAATAATAAGTTCTTCCTATATAAGAAATTGCTTTGTCCTTGTTATTTTAACACGTTTTAGATTCTAATTATCCTATGATCCAATAATAAGTAAATTAGGAGTCTTAATGAAAGCAAGAACGGCTAGTGAGCTACTCGAGGCTCGGTCGATCAGCTAGGTGGCTACATTCGGCTGGCTGAAATGTTAGCTAGTCGAGTTAATTATTTAAATGAAAAAAACTTGTTCGAAAGATTTCCTTGGCTTCAGATATTTTGTATATAAAATTTAAATTTTTCTTTTAATTTTATATCTGCTACAGGAGATGACGTAAATAATATATCTACATTTTTTATTCTTAAGCAATCGTAGTTATAAATATATTTATTTTAAAAATAATTAATTTTCTTTAAAGGAAAGATGTAAAGAGAATAAGATATTATTAAATAAATTATATATTAATAAGTTAGTATTATAAACATGATAAATATATATATATATATATATATATTAAGTATTATACCGATTACCGTAAAGTTGAATTATATAATAATTAGAAGTGCTTGTGAAGCGAGAATATTTCATGTAGCTACTGATTAATTTCGATCAGCTATTCGAATAAGATCATTGATGCTTAGTCGAGTGTTCTATTTCGAGTAATTTATTTCGAAATATTCTTATTTCATTCATTTCGGTTAATTTCGTCTTCATTAGCATCGTGCATACTACTCCCAATTCATAAGCACTGTCTCAGCGGCAAACTGTATCAAAGCATGAAATTCACGGAAATTTTCTGTGCGCTCCCATACGATTAACAGAGAATAAGGAAAGCAATTATGAACGTCGACAAGAATACAGAGGGAGGCTTTAGTTTTACCAATATAGTAAATATGATAATTCCGGCCTAAAATGGAGTAGTTCAGACTTCAGAATCATAATTAAACAACAGAAATTAAATTAAATTAAGCGAGCCTCTCCCAAAATGTCTGCTCACATCTTTGAAGGCTTTGGGAAGATATCAGGAGTAAATTTCTGTGCTGCACTCAAACTGCCCTTTATCTTCATCACACCCCTGCGTCTCATGCAGATGAATCATCATGAATGAACTCAACTTCCATCAGATACTAAAAAAATCTAAGTAAATTAGTTATAACAAGAAGGGGATTTAGATTCCAGCGAAAGGGAGTCACCTCATAAAAGCGATTTGGGGATTCATCTTCCCAGTGGAAATCTTAACAAAATCTTCATCCTTGAAGGAAAAAGTAGCATCTGGCTTCTCGCCTTCATACGGCCCTAGGTTACCAGGCAAAGAAAATGTCAAACTCCACATGATTCATCCTTCCTTCCAACTTCCAGCTTTAAGTTTTGGAGAATACGAAATTAATCAATGTCGAGATGTTGAAAGAGGAAGCAAAATTCGATTTTTCTTTCAGCAATTCATACGAATTACGATAGAAAACCAAAAGAGGGAAGAACAGATATAGCAGATTGAACAAAATTATAGTAAGAAACCACATGATAGTTCGGAGACCCTAACCTTTGGTAACTTCCCCTTTCTTGAGATCAACAATATATATTTCCTCGTTGAATCCAATTTTCTATGATCCGGCAACGAAGTAATTAAATTAGGATTCGGATGGAGCTGGGTATATACAAGGAAATATGAGCGGAGAAAGAGAGAGAGAGAGAGAGAGGAACCTTAGGGCGATATTGAACTGCAGTAGACAGAGGCCGACCTTCTTGGCGAGTTCCTTACCGGCGTCTGTGGCAAAGTGGAGCTTCATCTGGTCGAAGATGGCGTCGGACTTGAGGGAGGTGGAATTCGCCATTTGAAGAGAGTAATCGATGGAAGACGCCGGGGGGTGGGGGGTTTTAGGGTAGATGTGGAGGAATTGGATCGTTGTATAAGAAGGTTTACAAGGAAGGTGGGAAACGGGGATCGGGTTATAACTGATAGAATTGATGTTGGTGACGCACCCGAATTAACTGCAAGCTCGAGCCAGATTATGATTGATGAGGGACGGACACGCAACCCAACAATTTCTGTTGAATTATCAATTATCAATTATCAATTATCTAACCTTCCACTTCCGGTCTCTTCTCTTCCTCGATCTCTCCAAATGGAAAGTCAAATTTAGTTTCATTCGCCCTGGCCTTTTCTAGGTTTCCGATGTTTCCCGACCGGGTCGGTCTGATGTACTTGAGCCGAGCGGGATGTTTTCCGATGAACCCAATGTTTTCACTGATCCATCCATGTATCAGGTGTGAACAATCAAATTGTGTCCCATATAGACAGGCATGTTTAATGTTTATTATCCTACCTTGGCTGCTTAGAAAGCCTAACTTGGCTAGTCCAAGAGATACTTGAACATGTCATGACTTTAGAAATGAAATTCATGTCCATTTTTATTATCCTACTTGTAAATGGAACTCTATGAGCCTCTTAAAATTTTTATTAACCCATCATCAATGACTTGACCCAATTACTCATTTCCCATAATAATGATCTCACCGAATATATGCTATCTGCTCAAATCAGGAAAATAATTGCAACCTAATTAGTCCTTTCCCATCATCAATGCCCTCACCTAATACATGCTATCTGCTCTAATCAGGGAAACAATTGCAATAAGTTAATAACTAAGCTGATTGGACCGTCAGTCGGACCATTGACCAATGTCATTTTCGGGCTAGTTCGACTGCAGATCAATCGGATCATTGACTAGTGACATTTTTGTTCTGGGTCAATGAAGGTTTGGATCATCATTAATATACTATCAATTAACCATAAATCCCTCTGTGAAGGATGGGCTCTCTCAATTTTGAAAATTAGTCATCTACTTGGTGAGTAATTAAAAAATATATTTTTATGTCTTGATAAATGTAAAATTCTTTTAAAAATTCAAAACGTTATTTGGTTGTTATTCTCTCCTTTCAATTTTTAAAAACAAAAAGGAAAGAATGAATAATTTTTTTAAATAAATAAAACTTGTTTTCACTTATTTTTAGAACAAAAAAGAATTATTATTTTTTGCGGGAATTGTGTTTAAATGTAATAAATGACCATAATTAGAAAATAGAAAATTGGTTTCTCATATAAGTCAAATATATAATAAAGACATAAAAACAAGGCAAACATGTAGTGGAAAGTAAAAACAATACCTTCATGCGGGGTTTACTTATGTTATGTTATATTATAGGTGTAGGTCGAGATTGGAAGCGGGTCGGTCGATGTGGAAATAGGGTCAAGAGTGGGTGATTTTCCTATCCTAAAATTTAGCAGCTCGGCCCCGAGCCCTAAAATTTGGGCGGATGGAGTGAATGCGCTGAAAGGAGATTTTTTAGCGGAGTTGGGTCGTACGTGGGGCCGGAGGTGGCAGAGTTTCCCGTAGATAATTTAGTGGCCTAGCCTAACCTAATTAGGCGAGCAGGGCTAGCCATTTGAGGTCAAAATTGTCACCTTTGGTTATATATGAGAGAAAATAAATACACATGTCTGGAGCAAATTACAAAAATAAAATAAATCAAAAAGCAATCGCAGCTTGCTCTCTCTCTACTGTACTCTCCTACATCACTCCTAAGCCGCCCACGACCGCGTCCTACAGCTCACCAAACCTTACCGTTGGGTTACAACGCTAATATAATACGCTGGCTTATTTAATGTAGCAGTATTTTTATTTTTAAAGAGAGATAAATTCATTTATTCATGTGCTTGTCTGATTGATGGCATGTCGAGATCTTAGAAGCTTTGGGGATAGCATCATCTGGAGTTAATAGTAAAAATAATCGGCTGATGGTATCGTTTGATGTCCGAGAATTTCCTAGAAAACCTAAAATTCAGTTCTTAGCATATTGATTAGCAGATTTGATTTGTCTTATGTCGGATTAAAGCATTATACGACTACAAACTTGAAACCACGAAGAAGCAATTAAAACCGTTACATTGTGGAGTGTAGCAGGGTTGACCAGCAGCGTGATTGCAGTGGAATTGACGACAAAATACGCTGCTATAGGTCAGCAACAAAAATATGACAAAAAACAAAGGCAAAGTCATATCGATGTGAAGATGCAGAGCTTTATTGTAAAGAAAACCTAAATATGGGAAAGAAAACAGGTGGAGTCGTGATTCCCGGTCGAGAATTTCGAAAAATAAAGCCCTAAATCTACAACGAGCAAGGGGGCTTTGAAAGAGAGCGTGAAAGGATGACTAATGTAACACTTTTAAGCCGTTTAATGTAATACTCTTAGACCCGATAATGTAACACTCTTATACCGCTAATATACTTGGCAGACGATGTAGCATCCTGGCAAAAAACGTTAATATAATCTGGCAAGGAGAGTATTAATGTAAGCTGGCTTAAAAGCGGTAATATAGCATTTCTTGTCTACCGTTTCTCTTGGATCACCTCTCCCTTTCTCCCCTCTCTCCTCTCTACTCTCTCATACCACCCTAACCACACCCTCTTCCCACTTAACCCCCCTTTTAATTTTTTATTAAATTTTAATTTTAATTTTAATTGTATGTATAAAAATTAGAGTGAATAATATTTTTTATTTTTTTTTAAATTTATGTTTAAATAGGTTACATTAATTCTTTATTAATGAATAATTTTTACAAAATTTTTAAAAATTTGTGTAACATTCATAATTTTAAATAAATTTAGATATTCATAATAAAATTTATTACAAATATATTTATTTATAATAATTTAAAAGATTATATCAATGCGTAATTATTACGTTAATGCTTTAAATATATTCTGCTTAATGTTTTTAAGTGTGTTACATTAGTATTGTAGCTGTGAAAGGGAGTGGATGAAGGTGAGGATGTAGTTGGGGCGGGGAAGAGAAAGAAGAGGAGAAGAGAGGAGAGAGGAGAGAGGAGAGATGAAAGGGTGATCAAGAGAAGATAGGAGTATTTGGGTCCCATATGAACGGTATTCTTGACTTAAAATTGAGTTTACGGTTTTATCTCATGTTTGTCTTATTTTAATACCTTTATTACATTTTTGACTTATGAGAAACTAAGGTGGCGTTTGTTTTTTTTTGGTGAATCTTTGAATAGAACTTTTTTGAGGCAATCTTGAATGATGTAATAGCGTTAAGTATTAAGTCGTTTGTTTTTTAATATTTTTATCTCTATTAAAGTTAAGTTGTTAGTTTCCATTTTGATCTTAATAATTATTTTTATAATTTATTTATTCAAAGTTAATCATAATAATAATAATAATTTATTGTATTATCATTTTTTATTATGCAACACGATGAAAAAGTAAAGAATAAATTTAAATAATACAAATTAATCGTATAAATACTTGGATTTTGAAAATTTATATAAAATTCATCCTTAATCCATTTATCTTTAATAATGATTTGAAGATGTGGGATGAGCAAAAAAAGCCTCTTCTACCAGTAAAGTTATTTTTGGTTTCATGAAAATTGGAGGGATTATATATATATATATATATATATATATATATTGATGATGCATTTTCAGCCAGAAGTCAATTTGAAATTTGGGCGTGTAGGGGTCGTTGGGCGGACTGGATTATTTGGCAGCGGGGCCCAGGATGCGGAGCTCTTGATTGTGGGCTAAAGGTAGGATCATTGCAGTGTTGATCACACTTGAGGCTCGGGCAGTGGCACTCCTGCGCAAAACAAAGGAAGAAGGGGTGACTCAGATCACTAAGTCAGTTCTTCCCAGAGAAAAGAGGCTGGCTCGGAGGGGCGAGAATGTGTTGCGTATGTTTGCATATGGTATGCGATAAGAGTGCGTGCACGCTTTGCCGATGGGGTGGCTTGTGTTATAGTAGATATTCTCAGGTTGGATGGTAGTGGGATTAGATTTCCGTTGGATGGAGATATTCTTTATTATAGTAGTATCGGATTTGGTACAGGATATAGAAGGAGTTATTTATTTGGGATAATCCTCCTTCCCTTATTGGGAGATACGGTTGATCTTGTCCCCAATCTTGTCTTTCTAACTTTCCTCATTGGTGAATTTGGTGGACTTGCTTGAATGATATATTATTAGGGGCCCATTACATTTTACGTACACGTGGGAGCTTCGTAGAGTGGCGCTGGGCCGAGCGGATTGGACCTCTCTTACGGCGTTTTGGCTCGAAAATTTGGAATGCTTCAAAGGCGTGAATCACGCCGTTGATGGCTCTCTGCTTTGGAATTCAACTAGTGGGCCTTCGCGTTTCGATTTGGGGTGGCCTCTTTCTTGGGCTTGGAGTGTGTGGGGCTTCTGACCTTATTTTGAAGCCACTATCGGTTCTTACACGACCCTTGTGTCTACGGTGTGTGCGTGGGCAAAGGGGGCATGCGTCTCTCGCCCGTCTGATTTTGCGTGTGCGCTCATGGCTGGATTAGTTAGGGCTTGGTCGCCGTCATTTGTCTTATGATAATGATGACTCTTCGGTTTTCACGCTTATTTCTTCCATCCCTTTCAGTTTCCTTTTGTTTCTTTCGCGGACATCCTACATCTTTGTGCCACTTTCTGGGGCCTTTATTTGCGCTTTTGTAGTTCGGGACTTGCCTCTCTTAGTCATACGTGCGAGCCTTTTTGTGCGGAGTCTTTC
This sequence comes from Tetrastigma voinierianum, assembly GCA_016808115.1. Taxonomy (NCBI): domain Eukaryota; kingdom Viridiplantae; phylum Streptophyta; class Magnoliopsida; order Vitales; family Vitaceae; genus Tetrastigma; species Tetrastigma voinierianum. The sequence goes on along the minus strand of JAEQBH010001744.1, from coordinate 28,782 downwards.
TCTGTTGTCTTTCTGGGTCCACTGCGTCTTGGTTTTCTTGATTTCTTTTCGAGCGATAAGACGAGTTGTTTGGGTTGGCTGAATTTTGTTTTCATTATCCAATTTCATCGTAAGATTAAGATTGATTCTTCTTCTCTGGCGTATCGATGGTGATTCGCGGCTATTGATGGTTCACGATCGGGCTGGCGGCGTCTCCCACGCGGCCGTTTGGTCGGGTTGGACCCGAGGTGCCCCAGGGGTGCCTCCTCTTCCCACTGGACGAGGGCGAGGGAAAGAGTGAACTGGTTAAATACCCTAGGGGGTCGGAATATCCCGAAATGTCGTTAAGCATGCTGCTTGTGGGGCCAGAGCAAGGGTTGGTCCTTCATATGAGAGATAAATCTTTTTCCGGACGTTATCGGCTTTCCCCTTTGGCGTTCGGGTGTGGTCCCACGGTGTTTGACCTGCATGTGGTCTATGTGCTGAGATGGTGTGTGTTTCTTCGAGTGGCCTTCGATAACGGTCTTCGCGCTTCCCCTTTGCATCCCGCGCTCATAAAGGGGTTTCTGCGGCATTTCGATGTGTGTCACGCTGACTCGCCCGATAAGTTTGGGGCATTTGGGTTAAGTCTGTGGTTTTCTAACTTTAGGGACGGGGCTCGATGTTCGAAGCCTTAGCCTTGCTTCTTTACCTTTTCGGCCGAAGGGAGCATCAGAACTTTGCTTTCTTCCACTACAGGCATTCAGGCGCCCTACGGTGATTTTTTTATCTTCCACTCCTCCGTAATGAGGCGTGGAAGGGACGCTATTTCTTACGTTAGCGTAGTGGTGGGGTATGATCGCTCGACCAGGGACGACACTGCGGGTATTAGATGCTGAAATTTACAGAGAATCTTTGTGAGTGTTCGTTCTGTTTTTTTATTGTAACTTGTGTATGGTCGTTGGGCATCTCTGATTCTGTACTGTCTACATATTTCTCAGGTGCTCGAATTGATCTCAGCATTGAAGATACTTGCCATCGCGTTAGTCGTAGTGTCCTCCTCGTCCTTACGGAGTTAATTAAAGCGGGATGTTCTGGCGTCGAGTTCGAAGTCCGCTCGTCTAGCTCGAAGGCATTCGCCTCCTTCCATATGAGAAAGTTCTCGTTGGTACTCTGGCTGTAAGCCACGGCCCAGGGGCTGTTATTGGAGATGGTATCCGGAAGCCAGGGTAGGAAACAAAAACCTCTTTGCGTTGAGAAAGATGGCGGCTTCGATTGAGTTAAGTTAGGGGTATCGTCGTCTTCTCAGATCCTCTCATATCCATAAATCGGGACCCGGGTTATGGCTCCTATAGTTTTGAGCTCGCGGTCTGATGCAGTGCAACTGCGGAGGCGGGGGTCCCTCGGGTGGGCGTTGAAGCCGGCCGTGGCGATCACGCCCATTGCCGGAGTGCGGAACCGCGACGAGAGGATTAAGGAGTCGCCTCTCGGAGGAGGAAGGCGGAGGAAGGATCGGGGAACCCCCCCGAGTTGGCGGAGACAGGGTTCTTTACTTCACGATCTGGAGCTCGCCGGCGGGCGTGATCTCATCTATTCTTAAGAACTCTGATCTTAAGAGGTCGGTTGCGCTGCCCGTTGATAAGGCGTTGGCCCTATCTCTCCAGGGGGTCGCCTCCGTAAGTTCCCTTTACCTTGCCCTTTTTGACTTCATTTTGAGATGAGTTTTGAGCTTGCGTTGGATGTTGATTTTATCTTTGGATGCAATTGGCTACTCATTTGAAGGGTTAGCGGAAGAAACTGAAAATAAGCGAAGGTCATCTTGAGCGGCAGAGCTTATCTGGCCAGTGTGGCTTCCTTGTTTATCCCCGGATGGTATTTGCGAGGTCGGATCACGGCCGTATGGCCAGAGGGCGGGTGGCTTCCAGTCGGATCTGAAGCATACCACTTCGGCTCGGTGTCGGGGCGGGTGAGACGGGCCGGAATAGCTTGAGGGGCGGTTGAAGGCGAGCTTCGGGGGGCTGAGATTGAATTGAGGGTTGTGTGGAACGACTTGATGGAAATTTAGGGATGGAACGCGATCACAGCCCGGTGTTAACTTCGGATGGTCGAGGGGACGGGCTGCCAGTCACGAGGGCGGGGCTTCGAGTGCAGGAAGAGTGCGTCTGCGATCAAAGATGATCTTCGTGACAAGGCGGCGTTGTTGGACGGAGCTCGTCGAAGAAATTTGCTGGGCGGTCGGCTCCGGTGGAGCGCGCTGAATGAGGGTGTCGCGGGTTGCGTGGGGATCTCCATCTGACAAATAGCTTTTGGTGGCTCGACGGAATGAAGTTATTGGAAGGCGGAGAGCTGAGGCTTCAATCGATGGGTTTAGGTGGCTCGCCTTCGAGAAGAGGCGACTACTTGCCCTATTACGGACTAGACTTTAACTTTGACCTTCCCCAGTGAGCGGAGGATGAGGGGGATCCTTCTCTTATTGATTGTATCTTGGAGGCGGGGCACCCCCGTGAGGGCCCCTCCCTCTTCCCACGGTCTGCTTCTCCATGCTTTCACGATCTCTGTGCTCGTCTTTGCACAGACGTCGACTTTTACACTTTTCTTTTTTTTTTTTTTTTTTTTGTTGGCCCTGGGACCCAAGACATATGTAACCTTTTCTTCAATGAACATTCATTATTTCATCTTACTTCTTTCGCCTCTGTTTGTGCTTTTCGCGCTGTTCTGCTTGATTTAACTTTACTTCTTGTCTGCATGATCTGGATTAAGCGCTTGAGTTGTGATGTTGAGCTCCTTAAATTGGTCCCTTGCGAGGGCTCTGGGCTTTCAAACATATGGGTCGAATAGCACGGTGAGCTGAATCCTTAGAGCTCTGCGTAGCTGTCTTCGGAGTGGATAGACTCGTCGAGTGGCTGGCGGGCTCAGGTCGGTGAGGTTATAGGCGGTCGACTCCTTGGGGGTACGCATGGCTGTGTTGTGTGGATGAGCTGGATTAAAGTGAGGCTACCCCTAGGCTCGGGTCGGCGGGTTGGCTGGCGAGAGGCTGGCTCCTGCTTGGTACACTGGCTTTATCTGAGAATGGTTGAGCTTGTCAGCGTGAGCTATTGGGTTATGTCGGATGACTTGCTTGAGTGAGGCCGACTCCTTAGAACATGTGGCTTTGTCGCGGAGTGGATGAACTGTCGAGCGGGCTACTAAGGCTCAGGTACATTTGAGTTAATACGGCTGACGGCTCAGCTAAGAACGTTAATACGAGGAATGGTTGAGCTCGTCAACATGAGATATTGGGTTGTCCGGATGACTTGCTTGAGGTCGAACTAACTCAGAAGTACATTTGTGGCTGTGCGAGGTGGATGAACTCGTCGAGGAAGGGGAGCTGCGGGCTCCGTCGGTGAGTTGTCGAGCTGACGGCTCCTTGGGCTACGGCTTTATGCGAGAATGGTTGAGCTCGTCAACGTGAGCTATTGGGTTACATCGGTGACTTGCTTAGTGGCCCGACTCTAGGCTGCATGGCTGTGGAGAAACGTTGAACTGTCGTCTGAGTCTGGCTGGAGCTCGTCGGGTTGATTTACTGAGTTGAAGAGCATGACTCTGAGGCACATGGCTATGTAGAATCGTCAGGCTCGTCAATGCTTGGTGCCGTGCTCCGTCCGGGCGATTTTTGAGTTGAAGTGACTCCCCCAGGCTGCATGGCGTGTAAGGAGTGCATGGCTGTGTAGAATCGTGGAAACTCTTCGTCCAATGCGAATTTGCGTGCTCCCTTGTCCCATTTGATTTGCACGAGTTGAAGGCGAAGAGGAAATGACTCTGGGAACTGCGTGGTGCGTGTGGGGTCGTAGGGAGGCTCGTCAATGCGGGCAGCGAGGCGGAAGCTCGTCGATGAACTCTGAGGGCGGGAGCTTCTGGGTGCCGTGGATTGTTGGGCGGGAGCTCGTGTGCGGAGTGCTCGGAAGGGCTCCTTGTGTGAGACTCGTCGGCGTGAGGCTGGCCCGGGGCGGGGCTCGTGTGTGGTGTGCTAGGGGGCTGGGTCTGTCGCAACGGTTGTGGCTTCGATGCGGTAATGAGCTGTTGGGCGGAGCACCGTGCGCTGAGCTGTTGGCGGAGCTTCGTGTCCCCATCACGAACTTCGTCAGCGTGTTCTTTGGGCTCGAGGCGGGCAATGGCGATGTAACTGGCGTCACGACTTCTCGAGGCGGCGTGACGCATCCCGGAGTAGTCGAACTTCGTCGAAGTGGTACGCTAGGCTCGGCGTATGGCAGTAGCGATGTAACTGGCCCGATCACGACTTCTCGGGTAGCATGACTGTCAGGAATTAGGCGAGTCGTCAAAGTGGTGCAGGCTCGAGGGCGTGACCAGTGGCGATGTGGCACGGCGTCGACTACCGGGTATGGTTGACTGTAGGGAGTAGGCGAACTCATCAAAGTGGTTCTGGCGGCGGGCTCCGGCGTGGCTGAGTGGCGATGTAACTGAGCTTATCGACTCCTCGGGTAGCGTGACTGTCGGAATTAGACGAACTCGTGAAGTGGCTGACGGTATTTGTGTGGGGTGGCGATGTAACTGAGTTGATCGTGACTCCTCAGGTGGCGTGACCTGTCCAGAGTAGACGAACTCGTCAGTGGCCGTTGGGCTCGGTATTTGTGGCTGTAGTGGCGATGCTGGCGTCGGCTACTCCCGGGTAGCGTGACCACGTCAGTATGACGAACTCGTCGAAGTGAAATTTCTTTGGGCTCCGGTGTGGCCAGAAGTGGCGATGTAACTTTGGTGATCATTTCCCCGCCCGGGTAGCGTGACTGTCCCCAAGTGAAGCGAACTTCGTCAAGTGAAATTCTTGGAGCTCAGGGCTGTGGTAGGAGTGGGCGATGTAACTGAGTTGATTAGACTCCTCAGGTAGCGTGACCTGTCAAGAGTAGACGAACTAGTCAGTGAAATTTCTTTGGGCTCATTTGTGGCCAGTGGCGATGTAGCGAGCTGATCGACTCCTCGGGTAGCGTGACTGTCCGAGTGGGACGAACTGGAGTCAAAGTGGGGCCTGTTTGGGCTCAGGGCGGCCCGTGGTCGGTGGCGATGTGGCGCAGGTTGATCGACTCACTCGGTAGCGTGACACATCGATGAAATGACTTCGTCGAAATTATTTGCTGAGCTCCGTGGCCAGTGGCGATGTAACTGAGGCGTCACGACCTCGGTGGCGTTACATGTCAAGTAGGCGAAGGAACTCGTCAAAGTGGTGTTGGGCTCCGGGCGTTGAAGCCCAGTGGCGATGTAGTCGGCGATCGACTCCTCGGTGCGTAACTGTCAGTGAAACGAACTCGTCGAAGTGGTGATGTAGACTCCGGCGAGTAGAGTGGCGATGGCGCGGTGATCGGTCGTGGTGCGGTGGCACGATGTGAAGTAGACGAACTCGTCGAAGTGAAATTCTTTGGGCTCTTGTTGGAGGCTCTTGAACTGTCTCCCATGATTGTTCTCCTTGCTCTGGTTGAGGTGGCGCGGAGTTCTCCGTTCTGAGCATGCTCTCGAGTGTTGCTTCGTTGCCCTCCTCTCTAGGGGCTAGATGTAGTCCGTGCCCCCGGGCCCGGTTGGATTCTGCTTTTGTTTCGGCTCCTCGAGGAGTGCCGAGATTGTGTTGTCCTTCATGAGGGGGAATGTCATGGCCTTCTTGAGTCTGTTGCGCCTCCCGTGGTCGTCGCATCTGCTTGGTGAGTTGTTTTAATTCTCACCATCGAGGGCGTTGGTTGAGTGGTGGAGTGCCTCCGCCCCTCGTTAGTGTTAGCTTGCATTAACTACAACGTCTTAGGAAGGTCGGTATGCAACGTTTACTGGTTGGTCTGCATCCTTGGAGGATTGGTTGCTCCTTGTGTTGAGTCGATACCATCGATGGCGAGAAATCGGTTATGTTGTAAAGGCTGTCGTTCAACGAGCAGCGCCCAATGATGATCGTTTTCAATAGATGGCTTGGGTTGGAGCGTGTAGGGTCATTAAAATTTGGACTGGGTCTTGCGAGAATTTGGGATGCGAAATTTCTTGGATTGTCACGAAATTTGGTGGGATCATTTACCTTTGTTGATCTGAAATTTCTGGACGTGGCACTCATAACAAAGGAAGAAGGGGGTCGACGAGGGAACTGGCCGTGTGACTCGATACTAAGTCGGTTTAACTACAGAGAAAGAGAGGCTCTTAGAGGGGCGAATGTGTTGCATATGTTTGCATATGAGTATGCGTCCCAGAGTGCGTACGCTTTCACGATGGGGTGACGTATTTATAGTAGATATTAAGGTTGGATGGTAATTAGGATTCATTAAAATTAGATGGGATATTTATTGTATAAATCGCAGTATCGGATTTGGTATAGGATATAAAATAGTAGTTTTATTTGGGATAATCTTCCTTCACTTATTGGAAGATGATTTGATCTTGTCTAATCTTGTCTTTCTTTCTCATTGGTGAGATTTGGGCGGACTTGAACTGATATATTATTAGAGTGATACATTTTGCATTGCACCGTGGGAGACTTATAAGTGGCCTTTGGACGAGCGGATTGAACCTCTGTACAGGTACGGCCCCAAAGAGCTGGAATGCGTGTAAAGGCATAGATGCCTCATTAGGCAAACCTCGCCTTTGGAATTGACTAGTGGGCGCCGTTTCAACGAAAATTTGTATAACTGCTTGGGAACTTCAGTGTGTGAGCTTGCCAACCTTATTTTTCAAACCCTATCATATATATATATATATATATATATATATATATATATATATATATATATATATATATATATATATATATATATATATATATATATTATTTTATTCTAAACTTGTTTTATTTATCTTAAACTATCAAAGCATATAACCTCAAAATAAAATTTTACTTAACTTTGTTGTGAATAATATTATAAAATGCAAATTTTAAAAATTATATTTCTCTTTGCATACTGGCAAGAAATAGAAAGATGGAAATAAGTGAGTGAGCTATTTTGCATGGAAAGATGAAAATCGTAATTGGGAGTGAGCTTTTCGAATGGAGAGCAGAATTTTAGGCTTTTTTGTTTGTTATTTTCAAAAATTTCGATTGATAAGTGAGTGAAAATAAAACAAATGATTTAAAATCTTTGAAGGAAATTGCTTTCGGCGTTGACTCTTTCTAAACAGAGACTGGATTTCTATTTTCCTAATTTTGATCGCCCGTTGCGTTTAAACACGATTCCTTTTTCTTTAATAATTTTTAAATTCTTTTGAACAAATAAACTTCAAATAAAAAACTTGCTTACATTATATTCATTAATGAATTTTATTATTTTAAAATTCAAATAATAAGCATTAATATAAGAAATTTATTAATAACAACATATTAAAAACTATTTGTTTTCTTCAACATAGAACGTAAAATCCTAGCCGTTCATCACTCATTTTTTAACTTTATCTTTGTTTTGTCACATCCTCTTTTTTGAGAAGTAATTTTTGTCATCGCGCTTTTTACATTTCATACTTTACGTTTTAACTGCTGATAAAGTGGTTTACAACGAAACTTAGTTTATTTTTATAATTATGTCATCTTATTACGACATTTGATTTATTATAGTCTTATCGTGGCGTTTGATTTATCGTCGGCTTATTACGATGTAATGTTTTTCGTCATCTTATTGTGGCTTGAATTAGATAAGCAAAACGTATTCGATCATTCAAAGATATCATATTATGATCCTTAATATGTTGAAGAATTAAAGTCATAAATATTATAGTCATTATATTATCAAATTTGTATGTTTTATATCGATTTATTATGTTATTAACTTGAATATTGTTTATTATGTATGATTTTTAACAACTTGTATTTTGGATTTATCTATCTATTACAAGTTTGAATCAATTATATTATTTTTCTTTAAAAAAAAACATACAACGTACCATCATTATTTCTTTTATTTTTTTGAAGCAAATGAAGTCAAATTAAATAAGATTTAAGTAGTTTGACGTAACCGTTGAGCATGACTCAAGAGTTCACATAAATTTTCATAAATAAAGGACATTTATTTTTAAAGCAATAAGATCTTTCATTGAAACAAGTTTTTTTAAATAAAATGTCATATTTTTAGTCGGTTTTGCGCTTTTTCTTTATTTAAGTCGGTTGGAAGTTGGAACCCAGGGCCTCTTATTGAGCCTCTTATATAGTTCGTGAATTTTCAATTTTCCTTCTTTTCCATTGCAGCCCAATACCCTCATGGGCTTGGGGCTTGCATCCATATCCTTAAGAACACACCTTCAAAAGTTGGCCCTTTGGGCCACACAAACATTTAATTCTTGATGCCAGGCCGGCCCAATTTAGATGGAATTCCATATAGTGATAACTCATAAGAAATAAACCAACAAAGATTCTGGGGGATAGAATAGATAACATAGGAGGAGCGATTCGAGCGAAGCGGATATGGTAGAAGTGTCATTTTCTGACTGGAAACAGGTTGAGATATGCGGTGCAGGCTGCAGCTATTGCCACTCTCCCACTGGTAAGCCTGAATCATTTTCTCCCCTCTTCTTCCATCCATTCCATTCCAATTTCCAAACATTGAAACGTTTCGATTTAATTTCGTTTTTTGTTATCAATTGCACCCTTATGGGATGGAGTATAGAGAAGATGAGATTTTAAAAACTAACATATTTGCTTCAGGGATATAGTTCTTTCTTTAATCAAACATTTTGCTTCAATTTTACATTGGTGTCAATGTGTGAGTGTTTGGTAGGACCTGATCGCTTACAGTTCGGCCTTCACCAGTTTCTGTTTCATTGATGTATTTATAGCTCCAGAGATCCCCGTTCTCAACCATTTTGAGCAAAGACACTTTAATATGCATTCTCTCTTTACTGTGCCAAATCAGAGACTTAGATTACAAAGTAGCCTTCTTAGCTTACGGTCCTTGGTTTCACGTGAATACTCATCTGGGATGCTTTGTTGTTTGATTTATTCCCAAATTGGTAACGGTTGAAGCTTGCTTGGTATTGAGCAGACAACAATTTTACTGGGGACATCACCATAAATCAGAAATCTGATGGATCAAAAATGTGTTAGAGGGATATGTAATGTACCTTTCATTTCATAGTAGTTATAAACCAGCAAAAACTTGGGTCTAGTCGAAAATTTGAATCTGGTTGGTTTTTTTTGTATTTTATCACATTATGTTGTTAGTTCCGGTCAAAATGTTATATTGCATGACATTTGAAGTTCCTTGCAAAATCATATGGTTCTGGCAGGGGGAGATTCCTCCAAGGCTTGTAGTTGTTTTAAGTCTTGTAGTGAACTTTTGCTTTCGAAATTGCGGGTGCAATGGCTGCTTCTTGAAGTCTCTGTCCTTACCCTATGATGGAAGAAATAAATTAAAGTAATTAGTTACATTAATTTCTCGCCAATGAGGCCTAGCTCAGTGGTTGAGGGCTAGCCATGGGTGTAGGGAGGGGAGGGACCAAGGTTAAGTCCTGGGGACAAAATTATGTATTTATAAAAAAAAAATTAGTTACATTAATTTCTCCAACAAACTAATGGGTGTGTGAGGGAAAGTGTATTGCTTGAGTTAGTTATGAGAACTTGACGTGGGTTTATAATTATCCATATACTTAAACCTTTATTTTTTACAGTAAAACAGTTGCTTCAAGTTTTTTTCCCCTTTAGAGCTTCTTTGCTAGTCTCAATTTGTTTGTGTTTGTTACATACGTCTTATAAATTTACTATCAAAGATTATAGTGGTTCCATTGTCATAGTAATGGTTTTCTTTCAGTGGATGACTCAGCTGAGGGAATAGCATAATTATGCAAAGAGTATTTTGAGGACCACTTGAAGTCTTTGAATCTCAAGCGGTCTGGCGTGACAGTCTGGGCCTTGCTATTTGTCGTCTGTCCCAAAGGCAGAGTATTCTTTACGATAAAGGCCTCTTTCAGTTTGGAAAGATCTCCAGATGGAATCCAACACCAGAATTCTCTGCATATTCCTACATTGCCTTTCTGATAGAACTGGGTTAGATTATGTTCCCTAAGGCCAATTCCATCTAGCATTAAAATTGAAGTTTAGGTCATAAAAGTTGGCTACATTCAGACAGGCAGAAGTTAAGTGTGGCATATGAGAATCAAGGAGGTATCAGATGAAGATGAGCTTTGTCCTGTTGACTGTGTTAGAGAATTCAAGACGGATGAAGAAGTTCTGGGTCTGAAAGGCCAGGAGACTAATTCTCTGAGTCGTGAGTAGATTTTATCCTTTTCTTGTGGAAGCTGCAAGTATATAGAGCAAGGCTTTGCAAAATTATGCAAGGGATCTGGTGATGAAGAAGCTGCTGTTATCTTCTTAAAGCATAATGTAGGTATTGTTTCCATGAACTGGTTTAGGTTGTCTGGAATTTAGTAACACATTTTAACAACGAAAAAAATGATAATGGCAGAGTAAAAAGATGAGTAAAAATGAAAATAGGTATAACATATAATGATTGTGAGGGTTGCAAAGATGATTACTGAAAGGTGTTTGACAAAATTTAATAGATAATATTCAATGACTTAAGATGATTCTAGATTAAATTATGCTGAGATTATGGGTTATTAATATACTATTAAGTAATTTATTTTCAACTTTTTAAGTGTGCTAAATTTTACTGAACTCTTTATATTTCTTTAAAAATTTTTCATAAAGAGCATAAGCCAGACCAAAATGGATTTAATAAAATCTTTCTTTATTTGGAAGTTGGATATTCACCAGAGCAGTTGATTTGATTTGATTTAAATTAAAATATGCCTTTCCTGGGATCCCGTGGCTGGCACGGGACCCTAGGCACGTCAAGATAAGGGGCTTGTCCTGCTTCCACCAATTGTCTATCAAAACTGAGCTTTTGATTTTCTTGCCAACAGTCAACAGAAGTTGGGACTTTAATAACTTTTTTTTTTTCATACGCTAAAAGATGAGATTCTCACTGTACTCACTGCTGCAGGTAATTGATGAGTATGATGAAGAATCCGAGGTTGCTGATCGACTCAGGATCAAGGTAAAATTCCCTTGTAATCAACATGAACTGTTCATAATTTTGTCCAGCCTCATTAAAAGTGAGACAAACTCCAAAAGTGGAAGACATTCATTTTCTTCTTTGGTCCTGTTTTCCTTCATTTTAAATTCTGAAAAATACTGAAACTGCGTAAATTAGAGTTTGTGATCATGACAAGTTCCCATGAACATCCAGTGAGCTTTTTATTATTATCAGCTTCTACTAATCTGTGTTCCATTGACAACTGATAATGATGCTGCAGGCAGTACCCCTCTTCCACTTCTACAGAAATGGGGTTCTATTAGAATCATTTCCAACCCGAGACAAAGGGAGGATTCTTGCAGCCATTCTCAAATACACTTCTCCTGCATCCCAAGACGTTTAAGCTGATGATCTGCTAATATTTTCAAACTTTGCTGCAGTATAAAAGTAATGGGTACTGATACGAAAGCTATGTAATGTAATTAGTCTAGCATTCTTATAAAACTTTTAGTGTTCCCACTTGGATTAAATTGCTGTACTTGTTCAATATATTAGATGAAATTCCATTCTTCTGCTCATACAAAGAATATTTGGTGTGGGATGTGAAAGAATGAGAGTGAGCAGGGCCGGATCCAATATAGGCTTAGAGGGTGCACCTATCCCAACGAAATTATTTTGAAAAAAAGTTTCCCTTAAACTTAAGGAGACTTGAACCCGAGAGTATGGTTCTACTCTCATAGAAAATCCATCAACACTTAAACATTGAGCTATATCTATCATTTATTAATCTTTGTCAAACTTTATCAACTTACACATACTCCAATTGAAACCAAATCCTGACTCCGCCTACGGGAGTGGGGAAAGATGGAGAAGAAGAATCTAAGTGGAAGAGTACTGCTTGGGGTTAGTAGTGTAGGGCAAGGGATCTTTGGAAATATCATGAACAGAGGCAGTGGAGGGGGAAAAAAGTACTACAATTGAGAGGGCAGCAAGCTCTATTAGCCACATCTTTGGTAGGGTCCAACAGGAAAGAGCTTGGCATTATAGTCAACAAAGTTTGGGTCCTTACTCCTTAGGGGGGGTGCCGTCCAGCTGAGGCCACCACCTTTTTTTTCCGCCTGCCAGCCAATACCCCCAACACGTGGCTCTATTACCAGCCTCTGACACGTATCCCTATTGCACCACATGTGCAGTCGACATCCGCGTGGCAATATTTACACATGATGTCAGTCTCATGATTTGTAACCCAGATCCAGAATAAGCATATCCAAAAAAAATTGCATTAAATAGAACTTTCATTATCATTATCATCATCATTATAACATATTTCATATCAATGACAACCTAGTCATACAAAATCAAAGTAGGGATAAAAAAAGAAAGCATCTCTCCGAACCCCAGATGAGTTTTTGGGTGTATAGAGAGAGGCACAATAATCGAAAGCTCCCCGCCAAAAACCGAAGTGGGTGAGAATGAAAACTGAAGTCAGGGATTGGCATGCGCGAGATAATCAAGATTCCCTTTGCTTTTCTTTAGTTGGCAGATTGTTTCCAAAATCTGGCTGGCAGTCCATGTACAGGGACTGGGAATGGCCCATACTGAATCCCGCTTTGGGATCCCACGACTTCCCACCTGCCAAAAAAAAAACTTGCTTAAATCCATGAACACTTATTTTTCTGAGATCTTGTTTCGAAATCATGCATGTTAACAGACTAACATGGTGGGTAGAACAGAATAGAAAATGATGAGGTGTTGAATGGTTGGGTTGGGGCTTTGGGGGGTGTCGGAGTAGCATTAGTATTGGAAGGGGGGACCATAGGAGAAGGAGTGTACACATTCGGTTAGAAGTGGTGCTTACCTTGTATGGCAGACATTAGATTTTAGTACTGTGATTAAACATGATTTGAACAATACCTGAACTTGGTCACTAGGTGGTGGGTCATAATAAGCATCTCCAGCTTGGCTAGCTCGTTTCCGGGGCAGGCGTGTACTCCATTGCCAAATGGCATAAATGTATTTGGTTTTGGTGCTACCTACAAACCACCTGGCCAATATTGTATGATCGAAATAAAAAATCTACATAGCAGTGATTGAATCTCGTACCATTTGCATTTCTGTGACTCTAAGCCTTACCTCAAATCTAGCTGATCAAACTTGAGGCTCATGGAAAGAACTTGGGATCGTAGTGAATGTTCCTGAAGAGCGGCATTACTTTCCAACCTTTTGATACAAGATCTCGTCATAACAGTACGGTCGTTCCTTTAAATTTCATTTCTTCGATTATTAGGTTATTTGATAGGTAAATACACAAGTTTTGCATGTTTTAATATAATATTACCTCCTTGTATTCGACATCAGCTACTGCTTCTCTGAAAGTGAAAGAAATGATGCTAGCCATTCTCAAGCTCTCCAATATGACCTGATGAAGAAGTCCAAGTTTACTGTTAAATCCCTCGTGCGCAAAATGCCAATTCAAACACCACATGATTAACAAAGATTTTATCACTGTTAATGTCGGAGGGGGACCATGGAGTTGGTGCCATCCAATTCACCTATACCTTGTAAGTAACTGGCATGTTTCTGGTCTGTGTCCATGTCAATGGGCGGTTACCTTCCTCGTTACACTCACTGATTGGCTTGTGTTCAGCCTGTGAAAACAGCAGCATCTGTCAGTATCAACTCTAGTCAAAGTAACTACCACCCTATAAAACTTTAAAGAGCATCTATAGACAAAGGTAAGAGTTGAGAGAAAACTACTGCAGCTATATAATACTACTTGTTGATCTTAATCACTCATTGTTGTATTACAATTATTGGGAGAAGGGTGCTGCTTCCCATCTAATTACCTTTATAGCCTCTAGAAGTTTCGGATCATCATGGAGGTACTTGAGAATCCATGTCATGACACTGGCTGTGGTGTCTTGAGCAGCAAACAGCACTCCGATGATGTTGTCTGCGATTTGATCATTGGTCAAGGTTTCACCCTTTTCATCTTTAGAGTTCAATAGACTGCCCAACAGATCCTTGTCGGCTAACTTCTTCTCCTTTCTCTCACTGATTAGCCTGCTCAAATTCTTACTTAGCCTTTTCCTTGCCTTGAGAGAGAATCAATCATTCAATATGAACCAGTGAGTGCAAAGTTCAATATGTATCAAGAAAATTTACTTAGCCTGCTGTGTTAATAATATATTTGCCTACCAGTGCCTTGTACGGGGTTCCTGGATGTTTGTGGGGAAAGAATTATAACCTCTATCAACTATGCAATAGTTCTTCTTCAGCTCTTCTCTGTAGTGGACCTCCAACCGGCCGAAAATTGCAAGTATGCCGACTTCAAAGGAGAACTGTACATAACAGAGTGGATTAGAAAATCATGAGGGGAAATTATGTCTTATTTCATAGTACCATCAATAATAAGAAAAACATAATTATAGAACAAGCTTATGATGAGGTTACCTCATTTCATGGAAGGTGTTAATAACATGGCCGCCCGCCCATGAATCCAAGGCGGAGACGGCTAGGACTTCTATACCGGCCACCAAGTTCTTAATGGATTCAGGAGACAAGGAGCCTTGAACCAGCTTTCTCAGCCGGTTATGATAATCTCCCTGGTGAAAAAACAAGGCAGATGGTCCAATCAAGCGTTCCTTACTTTTGGGGTATGTGGGCTTGAACAAATGAGCTTGTGTCACTAGCACAAACCGAGCTGCTTCAGGGCTAGCCAGCATAACACAAGGGCAGCCGAGTATATGGGTCTTGAAAATCTCCCCGTACCTGAACCGCCATGCCAGAAACACTTCAAAATTCATATAATAACATGATAACAAATGAAGCTAAAATTAAACACTATATAAAGAAAATATAAACTAGACCTTTTCTGTTTGGCTGCAAAAAAGACATTAGGGTCTTGAGAGTAGAGTTGCAGAGTTCCCTCCTATATAAGGCCAAACTTTGATTGAACCTGGGAAGCCTGTGCTCCATGCTTGCCCTCTGATCTCTTTCTTCTCCAGACGTAGTAGAGTAGAGTCAGGGGAAAGATGACAATACAAGCAAAGAATTCAGCCTTTTCCATTTCTCTTAATTTGAGCACTGAGGTTGATTGTGTGTTTGTAGTAAAATGCGAGATGTATGAGGTGGTGATGTGAGCAGTGGGGGAAGGATATGGTGTTATTTATAGGAGAGTGGGACTGAATAGAGACAAATTATACACATTTTCGTGGATGTTGATCATAGAGTCTAGGTCACTAATATATCAACTAGATAAATTAAAAGCATTTTTCTTAATCACTACTTCATGATTATATACGATGACAGTTGTTTACAAATTTACATCTGCTTTTCCAGCCAAACATGATTAGCCAACTTTGCTTCTTTGTTATACCAGCAGGCACGCGATGATCAGTATGAGGCCGATACTAACTTTTCTGATCAATCACTCCTTCCACGAAAATCCAAGTATCTAGCTACATTGGCACTATGTTTCCAGACTTTGCTACAAATGAGAGGAAACGAAATTTGTGGAAAATTAGGGGGCTGAAAAATGGGTAATGTGGATTGTGGAGTTAACTAAATCAGCCGGAGGAGAGGATCCATGGATATAAATCACGGATCCATGTCGCTTTAGTTTTCTTTATTTTGTTTTTTACATCTATTCATTTGATATTATAATTTTATAGTATTTTATTTTCATGGAGCCTCTATTATGATTTTTCCTTATGTCCCACCCAACCTAAATCTTTGAGTTAGAGCTTATTGGCAGGACATGTGGCATTTAGGAGTTAAGGAAAATGGGTTATAATCAACCTTTTTGGTAGGTATAAGTTGGGACACAAAATCAAATATAGCACCGTCCTCTTTGTTTACATCAACTAGCCATTTCCATTTGACTTTCGAACTCTCAAACAATTTAGTAATTTCACGGAACAGGAGACGTGGGAATAAATTGATGGATAATATCACATGGGATAAATGCACCAATTTCTTTAAGTCGTATCTAGAAATAGACCATAGGACAGTGCATTTAACAAGAAGGATTGTATTCTAGAGACTAGAAGAACGATCCTCTTCATTTTCAATGAATAAAGGATTATAATTCAGAAGTGACGATCCTTCATAAAAGGGGACAATACATTCAAGTCAAACGGATTATAGTATAGAAGTGGAAGAGGAAGTAGAAGAAGAAAGAAAGATCTGCTCCCAACTGTCCAAGTCCAACTGCGGGTTGGACAGTTGGACCCATGAGCCTGACTTCATTGACCTTTAACTCCACCGAATCTGGAAGGGTAAAGGAGAAGGAGTAAATAAACTGCCAACGCAAAACAATTATTACATGTACTTGAGCACAAAGAAGAGATAGAATTGGATTTGAATCTTTAATCAATAAAATTGTGGAATAGAATTAATCAGTTAAGAGAGCTGAATAAAGAAAGGGTTAGAAAATCAAAAAAAAAAAAAAAAAAAAGGGAAAAAAGAGGGAAGAAAAAGAGGAATCTAGGTGGGGCTGGAGACTGGAGGTGGCATCCAGCTCGCATATATGTTGAATAGGATCTTAAAAATGTTCCAGATAGGATGAGGCCTAATCAAGTAATCAATCTCTATGGTCTACCTCAGATTCTGATGGACCACCTCCCCATTGTCGTTCTGTACGGAGAAGCTAGGGCGTACGTGGAAGTTTCCCGACCATGGGGGACCTAATTCCCTTTTCCTCCCTCCTCATACATACATATATATAACTACATTAATTCATTGATCTGTCCATAAATCATACATATATTTTCCTACCATCCTCCTCCTACTAATACCCTCTCCCACTCCCAATCCCATTACCTTGTGTAGGAATAGTCGGTGTGGTTGTTCACGTGAGCGTGCTTGTCACTGTTATTGCTAGCTGTAACTTGACATTACTTCCTCTCTCTATGTCTTTCATTATTCATATAATTATCTGACCCTTGGTCACTTGACCATTCCCACGTGCCTACTCACTATATCATCTCCCCTGATTTCTTTCCATCTTTCTTTCCCTCTAATTCATTTACCACAATCAACACACACACACACTTGTGTGTATATATATATATATATATATATATATATATATATATATATATATATATATATATATATATGTCTTCTCCCATTATTATTAATCTCGGAAAAAGGCATCCTCTTTTTTTTATTTTAATTCGTTCTTTTGTAGTTTATTTTCCTTAAACAAAAAAAAATGTGATTTTTTTTATTATTTTTGTCCTGAAATCACTCATTTACATCTTTTTTTTTCATTTTTTATTCGATATGCAGTTTTTTCTACTAAAATTCCCAGTGCTTATCTGTTTTTTATTTTCATTATCATTTTATCGACGACATTATTGCCAGTTCGTTATAACGCTGCGCTGCTTGCTGCTATTGCGAATATTTTATTTACGCGAAATGACTCAAACAGATAAAACTGATGACCGCTAAAAGATTGAACATGATCGTTAATACGTCAGCAACTAAATGCAAGATATTTTGGCTCTTATATTATTACATTTTATTACTTTAGATGCCGATTTATTATGCCATTAACAACGATATTTGCTTCATTATATATCATTTTGTACTATTTATATTTAAAAAAAAAGCATCTTTTTGTCATCCTATCCATTCCTCAGTATAAGACACACAGATGAGATTTCATCATACTCATACCACAAACTTCTACATGCATGTCCTTTCTTAAAATTAAAAATGTTAAAAGAGATCGTGATATGAAGATCAGAAACAGGGTGGCAGGGTATTATGTGTGCTGCATAATGATTAAAACATCAGTGATATAATGATGAGTCTAGTTTGGGGTATGGGGATTATAACTGACCAAGATTCATCAAACTAACCTGCAAGATACTTAGCACTAGCACGCACCGGATCAGACCAGTACTACATGAAAATCCATCGCCACGAGTACAATCGGATCGGATCATATTCTCTCAATCAATATTCCAAAGACTCGCGTTTTTACACATCTCCCACAAACTTTTGAGGAGACAAAATCCCACAAGCTGCAATCATCAGCTTTGACGAAAGAAGATCACGATCCTGTGGCAACCCATACATCTCAATAAGATATTTTAGGTAAATTAATTAATTAATTAATTTAATTAATTAATATAATATATGAACCCTAACTTTAGAGATAAATCTCGCCTAACTCGAACTGGGAGGATTGAACCCCATCTTTATCCAATCCAATTCTTGCATTGTCTGAAGTCAGTAGAATCTATCTAAGCACGCATGCATGTAGTACCTAATTACAATTAATTAGGGTTTTATAATATTTATAGAAAGTCTTAAAAGTTAAACCCTATAGGCTATCGCCCACCATAGATGCCATGCAAAAGCACCGATATGAAAGTCAAATTTAAAGCAACTTGGGAATGCGGGGAAATATTCTTGTAATACGAGAGTATCGGATGGCTACATCACTTAGACATATGAAAGTGAGAGGTGGTTTTCAGTTTTCACTTGCATGCATCCTTTGAGTACAGCATGCTTAACCCAAGAAGTTGGTCCAAACATATCCTTATCTGATTGATTTTAAATTCTATAATTGTTCAGTTTTTGTTTCCGGTTTGCTCATTTTTGGAAATGTGCGTCTTCAATGCGGAAAATAATGCATGGGACGAAAGCTACATTACATATCTGTGTACTACTTCTGCATGAATTAAAACTATCAGCCTAAATACTTGTCGTGTTTTGTTTCCCCGGCCTCTTTCCTTCGATGTGCCCAAGAAGAGCTCAGTATTGGATTTGATTTTCTGAAACCTTCACGTGAAAAAGAACACCTCAATTATATGGGTGGCAGGTGTCCACGGATTACATGTTCAAATGTACGATGATTCACCATGATCCGACAGCGAAGCAATTTCAAGTACAAGATTTTGAGGAGCCCTTGGGCATTTTCTTATCGGAAGCTGAGGGAGGGAGACGTTTATTGTTTTGTTTTAGTTTCAGGTAGCACCATATATGTTTGACAAGATGGAAAATTCCAATTCCAGCATCGTATCTGCTACTAGGATACGATAATTCCCATCTCCGAGTTTCTAAATTAGATAAATGCTTGTCTCGGTGCCAAGACAAGGAGCAAATCAAGTAGGGGTTCCCATTAAATCCTGGGAGGTGGTACTGACATTGTTTTTAGTCTGCCATTACATAAAATTATGACCACCATGCATGGTTGTGATATCGATTGTAATATATAGCTAGGAGGAACATATAAGGTTTATAAACGTGAGGCCCCCATGTAACAGTAGCAGCTAGATAAGGAGTCAGGCCTCCATTCATATCCGTCCATATTCTGTCTCGTGAGGAAGCTTTAGATCTGGAGGGGCCATAAAAATGATGCTATAAAATATGCTAATGTGTAGACTGTTCAATTTCAGACCAGACATCATGTTCCGTTATGATCAAAAGTTAAGGCTATAGAATTGCTGTGGAAAAGCCAAGTGATTGAGATCGATTTAGATTGATTCAATCGACATTTTGTCACGGCATGGTGGTGGCTGAATCATCCAATAAAACGATCTAACAAATGTTAATTTAAAGGCTATTATTCTTTTGAGGCCCTACTCGCGCGATCTCTACCTCATCATACTTCCCAATTCAACTCCTGTTTTAATGGTGGTAGCTAGTGGTCTTTGTCACCAAAGTCTCCTGACTCATACACATATATTTAAAGGAAGTGTTTGTAAGATACATGCCACTCCCAATATCCTACCTTGGATTTCGTTACAACTTACAACTAGCACAACCCCATATGGGGGACACAAATCCTTCTAAATTTAGGCAATATCAAATTTGGGTACGTGCTATATTTGACGGATAAAGCTACACAGCCACTCCTATAAACTGTCGTGCAAAAAGGAAACCCAATTGCTCGACGACTGCGCCCACGGCTCAAAATCAGCCAGCTAGCATAGAGAATTCAAGGTAGATCTCATTCATGAATACGTCGGACAAAAACTCCTAGTTGGCCATTTCAGGGTTTCCCCATGTAGTTCGATATTCTAGTTAAATGTTTGCGTAGATACTGTCGTCTGCTTAAAAGAGTACCATTTAATTATAGTAATTCCATTTGAAGGAGAAGCTTAGAATAGCGAACGTGGATCCTCACCATGTCCCATCATACAAACTATTGGACTTTCATGTTTCCCCTTCTCTTGCTTCATGATTCTCACACTTATAAATGCAATGTTTTTATTGTTAAAAAACAAATGGAGACCCATTCAATGGCCATGTTTGGATAGGCCATTCCAGTCTAATTCTTGAACCAAGCACGAGCACTACTCGGGTAGATCTAGCATAGGTTCATCGGGAACCACTGAATTTTCTTTAGGAAATATTTTCATCCTGAGGAAACTCGAGCATGAGAGCAGGGTTATGCCCCTACTGAAAATCCATGGGTATTTATCATTGGGTTACAAGACATATACGTTAATTCTTATCAAATTTATACAACTTAAACATTCCTCAGTTGAAACCAAATCCTGGAACTTAAGTACAGCTGCTCACAAGGTCTGGATCATGATCCTAGCAGAATGCTAGTTTTATGAATCTTGCAGTGACTCTGAAATTTATGATTGTCCTACCACCCAGCGTGCCTAGCAACACTAATTTAACTATTCAGCTAGGCGTAGACCAATCCCCACTCCGTACCACCGTGTTTCAGTTTCAGTGTGAGAGCATAGTCAAAGGTCCCCCATAGCAATGAAAGTATATATGGTCCTACGCTCCTACTATCCACAACATCAATTATATAGTATACATTATTTTGACTTTGCACTAACTCTACGATCGATATACACGTTTTTTAGACCTTTAGTATAAATAAATAAATTTTTTAAATAATATAGGCTTAGAAATATTTCAAATTCTAATATGTTTTTATCATATGAAAAAGTGTTATCCTGATATATTTTATAAAAGTGTTTTTTTAAGAAACATTTTCAAATATTTTAAAATTTTTACATAAAAATATCTTTTGAAGAAATACTTTCTAAATTCTTGAATTTAATCTAAAATTGTCTCTAAATAAAGACTTTTAAAACTTAGAAAGTAAAAATGTTTTTTAAAGAGATACTTTATAATTATTGAAATGTTATACTAAAAGTATCTTTTTAAAAAACACCTTCATAATTTTGAAAGTTTTGAATTAACACTAAAAGTATATTTTAAAGATACATTTTCTATAATTTAATTTTTTTTTAATTTAAGCTGAAAATGTATTTTCAAGAGACAATTTCTAAATTATTGAAAATACATTTTCTATAATTTAAAAAATTTTTGAATCTAAGACACATTCTAAATTGTTGAAATGTTATACTGAATGTATCTTTAGAAAAAACACCTTCATAAATTTGAAAATTTTGACTATCATCAAAATGCTTTGTGTTAAACACTTTCTATAATTTTAAAATTTTTGTATTTAAGCTGAAAATGTTCTTAAAGAGACACTTTTTATAATTCTAAAATTTCAATTCTAGTTCTAAAGTCATTTTCAATAAATACTTTCTATAAATCTAACGTTATATCGAAAGCTGGGTTGTTTGAAAATGCACTTTCTATTTTTAAATTTTTAATCTAAGCTAAAAATATCTTGAATAAATGCTTTCTAAAAATTAGAAACACCTAAAACCCCTTTTTTATAAATAATATTATACGCTCTTACTGATGGAAGTTGAAGCTATATTTAGAATCATTTTTCAAATCATGTTTTAGATTTTTTTTCTTTATTATTTTCTTAAAATTCTGATATACATGATCCTTCTTATCCTCCACGCTCAGCTTATATCCAAACACAAGTCGCCACATTCTGAACACTTGGTGGGCAAATTAACAAACACATATATAGTTTAATGGCACCTGCAACTTGCACGACTAAGGCCAAAACTAAAAGAAATATCATACCAATTGTTAAGCTTATCGATAGTTAAGTTAGTAAAATGGACAAAAGGAAACGAGCAATGAATAATGATCATGGACGAAAGGGATAAGTAATAGTCAGCTAGCCAGGGCTCAGCCTTTCTTGTCAACTCAATACATGCTAGGTTTGAGCAACAGTTTGGAAAGGACGAAAGAAAAAGAAAAAGAAAAAGGAAAAGAAAAAAGAAAAAAGAAAAAAGAAAAAAAAGATGGTTGGATACTTCAATTTGGTAACATACGGCGATAATGATAGAAATGTAACATTGAATAGATTGATGAGTGGAAGATAGGAGATATCGACGCTGTTCATGGCATCCGAAAAACAAATAATCATTATAATAATTATAAAAAATTGTGGTTGAGAGGAATACTTGGCTGATCATCCCATCCAATCGTTGCCCCTGAAACCAATAAGATCTTATTTCTTGGGGCCCTCAAAGCAAATTCAATGT
This sequence comes from Tetrastigma voinierianum, assembly GCA_016808115.1. Classification (NCBI taxonomy): domain Eukaryota; kingdom Viridiplantae; phylum Streptophyta; class Magnoliopsida; order Vitales; family Vitaceae; genus Tetrastigma; species Tetrastigma voinierianum. The sequence goes on along the minus strand of JAEQBH010001744.1, from coordinate 6,443 downwards.
GCCACATCACAGTTCCAGCTGGAGGATCTCCGAAAGTGTGAATTATTGCTAGTTTTAAAGTAAATGGAGAATCTACATATATATCAACTGGGGAAGGTGTAGATCATGACAGGTCTTCCATCCTCCACTCATCTCTCCGTGACATGGGTAAAATCCACCTGTGGGCCCCAATCACCAGATTCATTCATTATTTTCCCCTTCCGAATTTCCATTTCATTCCATTTTGTAGTAGAGGAGGATTCTATCGATGATATTCATGCTCTTCGAGTTCCAATATTGTGCCTCTGTTTTTATGGGTTTCATTTTTACTCTCGTAGACACGCACTGTCCCTTTCCCCCCACCTTCCGTCACCCACCCAAAATGCGCGAAACACAATCATGGGACTTCAATCTCATTCTGCAATCACTTCGCCCAGGACAATAACAGCGGGATGAGGGGGACGGGATGGGAATGGCCCCCAATCAGTCGACTGATTTCATGGAATGGGAAACCCCACCCTCCATCTCTTCTCTTTCTCCGGCCCCCTTCCTTCCTCCTCCTTCCGCCTTTAGACTCTCATCTTTTGACTAGCCGCAGATATTTTCTCCCATGCTTCAGTTCTTGGTAAATCTCCCATCCATTAAAAGAGACTGACGACGCTTTTCAACTTGACCTGATCAACGCACAAAGTTGTTTTGGACGTGATCAAGGCTTATACTCTTGTGCTCAAAAAGAATTGACGCCTGACGCCTGATCAAGAGGGATCACATATACTTGGCTATGCATTTAGCTCAATCGTATCGCCCTCCGCAAAAACGTTAACGAGCGGCCGCTGGCGCTTCGTCGCGCCGCTTCGACGCCTGCTAGCTTTCTTTCCGGCGAAAAGAGAGATCGCAGACCGCAAGACGGCAGACGCTACAGACCTTTCACCGGGCATGCGCGATTCAGATTTATACAGACGTTCAATCAATGACGCCGATTAAGATTTGTCTCTATCGGATGCAGATTTCGTTATTATCGACATCTGATTCATGATTGATATGTAGTTAATGGGGCTTTTATTCGATAATCTCCCTTCCTTATTTGTAGATCCGATTTGATACTAATCTATTATCATTTTCTTTCCTTATCTACAGATTTCACTGACTCATGAATAAGATAATACAGGACTATTCATTTTCCTCAGATTCAAGCACTTCCATGACTTCCGCCTTTAGCCAATCGGATTGGCCCTCATTCCGGCTTCAAGACCAAAGCTCGAATGCCGACAGAATGCCTAAACGCCTCCACCCGCACGCCTCTCCTCGTGCCAAATGGCGCCCTTTAATGCTTATCGTACGACTCTTTCGCCGACAGACGGACCAAGGAAATTCTTATTTTTCTCGAACTCCCATCAGAAACAATTTTCCTAACTCCTACTAATGCCCCTTGATTGATACTTGATATTCATCACAAGAATATACTTCCTCCCTTATCATAATAGACCACTGTAAAATGCTATACTCAAGTTAATGTTAAATTGCAAATGTATTATATCTTCTTTCCTTTCATGCTGAGTTTAGCAGCATTTATTTTTCCATGGTTTACCATCGGTTTTTCAAGAACACAGTTTTTCCTGATCGATTCTTGTCAAACCACACGTTTTCATAATAAACCGATGGTTTTCAAAACATTGGTATTAGTTTGGACTGAGAAAGTGTGTTCTTGAAAATACTAAGGGTATATGTGTGTTTCTATAAATAGTAGTTTTTCAAGTCAAACTTGGACATATACTCCAGTTGAACACACAATAAGTGATATATAACTTAAAAACAATAGATACATTTTTCAAATATTATTAACTTTCATTTTCATAAACTATGAATACTAGTTTATGGGAAGACTAAACACACATCAGGTTACAACCAAACATGAGATGTCTGGTCATATTGTTGACAGATACTAGAGTATAAATTATAATGGATGTTAAATCAACTTTAGAACTGAGATTCTTAGGTAGTTAGTACTGTCTTATGAGTTTGGGTGGCCTTTACTTGAGCTCATATACCTTGTTAGTGTAATTTATAAGGTTTGGATCAATGTTCTAAAAATTGGATCGGTCATTAAACTGAAAAAGCTACCGATTCATGGTTTACACGTCGAATTGATAATGTCATAAATATATATTTTATATTATTAAAAATTAAAAATAAACTATATTAAATTTTAATAATATTCTCAAACTTTTCATAAAATCTTTCCTTGTATCTTTAATAAAATTTACTATGTTATATATTAATTATGTAAAATTTAAAACTTGTTTTTAAAACATTAATATTTCAAATTTTATAAAGATAAATTAATATTTTAAATTTTATTGTATATAATGTGAATAAAATTTAAATATAAAAATATATTGAAAATAGAAATTAAATTATATTGACAATAAATTTCATTTATATAATATGAAAAATAAGAATAATATTCAAGTAGATATATAATTGTTCAAAGCTTGTAGTGCAATGGTAGATCATATAGTTGCATCCTATTCCGGGGTTCGAGCTCTAACTCGTGTAATTTTTGTTTCATAAATTGATATGTTGTCCCATATTGAAGAATTATATAGATTAAAAGGACTTTAAATTATCACTTCATCCAATGAGAGGCATGAATTAGTTTCATCCTTATTCCTTATTCAAGCTAGAGCTGATAAAATTATTCAATCCATTTCCAATCAAACGATAGCACTGACATATTTATATTCGATACTTAACTGTGCCTAATACAACCCATTCGTGCTGCAATTATTGAGTTCATTTATTAACAATATAAATTTCATTTATATTTAGAAGTCAAATTTTTTGTTTTTCAAAATGAATCTCAATAGTATAATAGTGAAATACCCTATTTGTTTTGAAAATTTATCTTACTTGAAGATATAATCATATTAGGAAATAAATAAGTGAATAATTTTGTTAATTATTTTAAATAATAATATTTTTTTATTAACACTAGTTTAAGCAATAAAAATTATTTAAAACATACTTAATAATAAGTTATTCAATTTAATTTTAATTTATAAACTAATACAACTGCTTATCAAAAAACTTATATGATTAAATGAAATTTAAATGAAAATACAAAAAAATGAAATTATAAATATTTAAAAATGATTAATGAGATAAATGAAAATATATTCAATATTAAAACTATAATTTATTTAATTAACATTATGTAATTTTTCATACAAGATTTTTTAAATATTAAATTATCAAATAAATTATATTAAAAGTTACATTTAAAAATTAAAAATAAATAGTTAGCAAAGCAAAGTTTAATATATTAATCATATATTATAATAATAATTATTATTATTTTAAAACCCCTATGCCACAAAAAAACAAAGAATTGACTCCATGTTAAAAGTTAAAATATCAAATTTATATTTAACCAAGATCTCACTACTAAATTGGGCTACTTAAAAAATTAAATAAAATTCTCGAGCCAAGAGGACCAATCCAACAAACCCATACTGCCATACAAACGCTTAGCCAATTAATCCGACGATTCTGCCTTAAATTTACAATTCAATCATCTAAAAATCGCTAGTCAGATTTAATCTAATCGACCGAACCCATATTGCCATCTCTAGTTCAAGCTTCCTCTTGTGTAATTTTTGTTTCATAAATTGATACGTATTGGTCCTTACATCAAAAATTACACGAATAAAAAAGCGACTTTAAATTATCGGGCCTTGTCGCACAAGTACGCACGAATTAGCGTGACTAGCGGGCAGCCAATCGAGCTTCCGGGCCAAATTTTGTCCAATTAAACAATAAAATTAGAGTTTAGCTTAACCTTAATTTTAGATTGATCAAACTCAAATTACCAATTCTTGCTACCATATTAAAGTGGTATCATAGATTAGTCACCTTCCTTTTTCAATTTCGAAGCCCATTATATTAGTTACAACTTAGAATTATCATTTTCTATGTCATCTAGTCCATTATCTCATGTTAACAAGTGCAATAAATTATCTTTCAATACTTTATCTCATGTTTTTTTTTCCTAACATCATCATCATATTGTTGAAATCAGCCACTCCCACCCTTTTATATACCCTCTTTTTCCTAATTTCTTTAATTCATGCCTTTGGTGCTATTATCTACTTTATAAACCATATCCCCTGATCTTATTATTAATCTTTTTTCTTTTGAGGAAAATCTTTTGGTACTTCTGCCAACTATTTTAAAATCCGTGTCTTTAGTTTTGTCTTATATCTTTTGCTTTGTCCTACTTCACTTGCAAGTTCGGTTCTTCTTTCAAGACCATATGTTTTCACTACAAGCTCACTCATACTGTAGCTTTAAAATCTGTCTCTTTATCATGTCAAGTTTGTTGAATTTGTGCTTTTAAAATCTTTTCTCTCTTATCCTGTCAAGTTAGTTGAATTTGTTCTTCTCTTGCATAATGTTAGAGAGTCATTCGGCTTCTTCCTTACCAACACATTCTTTCCACCGAAGTCCCTGTCCTACTTTTTATCTGCTCCTCCTTCACAGAACCACTTTCCTCACTATTGATAGCTTACTCCCTCTAGACAACCTCAGCATAACACGTCAGTTCTAAAAAACCTAACAACTGAGTTTAGATGAACAATTTTTTTAATTACAAAAACATTTATATATTTGAAACTATCGTTTGTTCCAATTCCATCTTACCATAGGCGAGACCAAGAAACGACGTCCCTCAACAAATGCCTTGTGTAATTTTTTAAGATAAAGCCGTTGTTCAAGACGCAGCTTTTTAAGCAATTTTATCAAAGTCGCTGTCCTCAATAGCGGATTTATCATTAATCAAAATACCGCAATTGAAGCATGCTGTCGACTATGTTTAAAATTCTTGAACATAACCCCTCTTTCTTCCTTCCTCCATTTCTTCCATTTCTCTCTCAACAAATGCGCTTATAATTTTTTTTTAACAAAATGTCAAGTGTTGAGACAATGGCTTTTTTAAGCAATTATCAATTTTTTACGAACCGCTTCGCTTTGAGAATTGTAAACACTCGAAATAGACCCTAGTTATTTTCAACATAAGCTTAGTATTTTGTAGGTATAAATTAAAATTTTCATAAATTAAATATAAAATGTGAAAAAGTTAGAAACTAAAATTGTACAAGACTTAAGGACAAAAACGTAATTTGTCCAAAAAGGGGCATCAAAGACATGGATTAATAAGATTAGAGGCTAAAATACAATTATGGGAAATTAGAATACAAATAGTCAAAAGTGGAAGGACTAAAAGCTAAATAACCAAAAACCTTCACTATAAATAGAGTGAGAGAACAAAAATAATTCATTTTTGGTCTCCCAAACAAGGCTTACGGAAGAAGAGTGATGGCGGGGCGAGTAAGAAGATGGAAGAAGGTGAGATCAAGCCAAGGTATGATTCTCAGACTTGGGATACATGACTTCTTGTGATGGAATTTAGGATTTTGGTATGATTTTTTGTACATGAATTACTAGTATGATTGTTAGGGTTTTCTTAAGATTAAATTAATCCCTTTTCTAGGTTTTTGTTAGTAAGACATCCTAACTCTAGATTTAAGGGAAGTTTGATTGAAAATCCCTAGTTGATAATGTGCGCTTGGGACATAATCCTTCGTAGTTCCCAAGGTTTTAGAATTGATGAACTTAGGTATGAATCCTGGATTCTTTGACAACAATGCACTGTGGAGCTGTTCGAGGATTTCATGTTGATTTTTGATGGTGAGTGAAATAGAAGAGAATTATGGAAGAAAAGTGCATGAAAATGGTGAAATTACCATTTTGGGCAAATTCTCGGAGACCCACTCTGCACACCTTGAACCTCGTACCGGCATAAGTGATGCAAGAAGAACTGCATCAGAGCAGCTCTAAACCCGCACTCGCCGATACAAATTTCTCGAGAACTGAACTCCGTATCACGTATGAAAGGTCAGAGTCAGGCGTTAATTTTTGCATGTGGTCCCCGCAGCTCGCTTTTAGTGCTATTTTGGCGTGATTTAAGCTAAAATACGCATTCCGTGCGATAGAAAATGATGAAATTAAGTAGAGTAACATCGATTCGCGCCGGCGGTTAGTCTCGATGGGAGCAAGTTCATGCCTGACATTAAGATAGGAAGTTTCGAACACACAATCGTAGGAATGCTCTAAGACTAAGCATTAAATGACACGACTTCTATCACAACGCGCGCACGCCCTCGACAGTACTTCATTTCCCTGACAAGGTTCGACACCCTCGACAAGATTTCAGATTTCCTGACAGTTTAAGCACAAGACTCGTCCCGTTAAGCTACGACACTCCTGTCTCGTTAGTGCTACAAGACCCCCCGCCTCGACATTAGTGCTACGCACTGCTCCGGCATCTCTAAGAATCCTACTTTGTGTCACGACACTTCCGCATCAGACAAAGATCTTCGGATACTTATTGTGTTGTGTCTTACACT